>JAGDQP010001214.1:40352-98218 GCA_022664845.1 Lepisma saccharinum | reverse complement strand
TATTATTATTATTATTATTATTATTATTATTATTATTATTATTATTAGTAGTAGTAGTAGTAGTAGTAGTAGTAGTAGTAGCAGTAGTAGCAGTCAGAAAACCTATCTTTATTTTGTATTTAAAAAGCTGGGAAATTTGTACTGTAATAATGCGTAAATATCTGCATTTTCAAGAAGCAACTGCTGCTTTGGGGAAAATAGCTTTTTTTTTGTCTTAAATATTGTGTGTACACATGCATAATTTTTCATCTTTTTTATTCCCTCCTGTAATTTTCTGCTCTCAGCAAAAAAAGAGAGAAAAGAGAAACTGTCTGAAAGTCGTCTGAGTGAGCAAATGAGTGAGACAAACAGAGAGAAAGAGAGAGAGAGAGAGAGGAAGAGAGCAGGAGGTTACTAATTGACTTTGTATCGACGTTGCAGCCACGGGCAACCGTGATTCGGTAACAGCTACTTATCATTCAAAAGCACAGGAACGATAACATTTTGTCACGGTTTGTCGGATTACATTGGAATTGCTACTGTACAGGAGACTTCCGATCGAGTACTACATTCCAATACATAACAGCGTACCTAAAAGTAAAGAACTCTTTCCTAATTTACTAAAATATCACGTGATACTCATACAATAACCCACATTCGGCGTTGCATGGAGGAACATAGGTGAGCTAATTGGTCTCACAAGGAACACTACCCAAGTGTAAATCTCCGATTTTGATAAAATTTGGAAGGTAGATGCCACACATGAAATATACGAATACGTGTTTTTTTGTTTCTGCGGGAAAACGGTTTTAGAGAGTAAAAGCCCCCACCCAAAATTGTGAAAGTGGCCGCCCGAAAGGCGAGAAGAAGTGGACCGAAGTGAATGAAATTGTGCACAGATATACAAGACATAAAATAAGGGAATACGTGTTTCGTATTTTCCTGGAAACAATGGGTGGGTGAGGCAGAGACCTCTCCAAACATTTGATCACGAAATATCAAAAAGGCTAATAAGTGTACGTCAAAAGTGCCGAAAGGACATGGAGAATTGCAACGAAACTGTGTGTAGGGACAATACGCATAACAGAAGCGAACACGTGTTGTTTAGTTTGTGCGGAAAAACAGTGTGGGGGACAAGGCCCCCCTCCGAAAAAAGGTAAATATTATCGCTGTGTTGATCTAACCTTAAGTGTTCGCTGAAGTGTTTACCTTTTTGTTGAATGACGAAAGTGGTGCTTATCAATGATATTTGTGTCAAGTAGGAAAACGTAAAATCATGAGATAAGAATATATCTCATTGACGAACACTTAAGGTTAGATCAACATATATGTTCCTGTCGTTAGTCGAACGTCAGTGCGGCTTCCTGGCACGACTCGATGTACACGTGCTCGTTTGTCTGTCTGTACCACGCTAGAGGGCGCAATGTTCGGTCTGTGAACGTGCAAGTTTGAGCGTAGAAGCACGAAACACTCTACATTCGCTGTATTGATTCCTGCTTTTAGGTCATCTATACATTGGCAGACTTTCACTATTGTAACACTAGCCGTTTCCTACCTATAGCGTATTTGATAGTAATATTTCGGGAGGGGCTTTTACTCCCTTACAATGTTTTTCCGCATAAACAAACCAACCTCGTGTCGATTAATTTTCTGTCTACTGTTGCTGTGCCAAATTTGCAGCAAATCGGAGGGGACACTTGGGAAACACGTATTGCCTTCTTTTACATCTACAATATCTGTGCACAATTTCATTCGCTTCGGTCCACTCCTTCCTGCGATAATATTTACCTTTTTTCGGAGGGGGGCCTTGTCCCCCACACTGTTTTTCCGCACAAACTAAACAACACGTGTTCGCTTCTGTTATGCGTATTGTCCCTACACACAGTTTCGTTGCAATTCTCCATGTCCTTTCGGCACTTTTGACGTACACTTATTAGCCTTTTTGATATTTCGTGATCAAATGTTTGGAGAGGTCTCTGCCTCACCCACCCATTGTTTCCAGGAAAATACGAAACACGTATTCCCTTATTTTATGTCTTGTATATCTGTGCACAATTTCATTCACTTCGGTCCATTTCTTCTCGCCTTTCGGGCGGCCACTTTCACAATTTTGGGTGGGGGCTTTTACTCTCTAAAACCGTTTTTCCGCAGAAACAAAAAAAAAAAAAAAAACGTATTCGTTTATTTCATGTGTAGTATCTACCTTCCAAATTTTATCAAAATCGGAGATTTACACTTGGGTAGTGTTCCTTGTCAGTGCCATATTTTGCTCCGTTTCTGCACTAATGGAGTGTTTACACATGACGTCACATGACCTCTGTTGCTATGCGATAACTACGTTCCCTATTCAAACAGTCTGTTAAATGGAATTTAGATCCGGTGAACACGGTGGCCACGGGTGCTGTTTCTGATCATGCAGCTTAAAGAGTTCATGCACACTCAGGACAAAATCGATTCCGCGAGTGTTGTATTAAAATTATTTCACAGCTACGCCTATGCTTCTCAAATGTTACTTCCTTTGAGCTGGAGTAAAATACTTTTAAGACATCTATCTCGGAAACTATGTCTTTTCATCACCTAATACTTTAAAGATAGATAGTTCTTTGTACGTCTTGTCAAGTGAGTTTGGTATGACCGCGCTATCAGATTCAAACATTCAAGCTATTTTCTTTCTTCAATATACTGAGATAACGCTTCAGACATCAGCCGTACGAGCGGTAGAGCTGAACATGTTTTCAAGGTCTTGCCGCCCAGTGAACACTAGTTTTCCTGATTTTGATCGTATGATTCATAACAAACACCATCCTTGGTGCATGAGGTCCTCAGTTCGATTCCGGATCGTCCCATATGGGTTTTGTGGTAAAGAAGCACCATGTACGTGAGTTTTCTCGGGGTTCTCCCGATTTCTTCTTTCCATCAATTCTCCCATCATCATCTATTTGGCCTGAGACAAAGTTGTCTAAAGGCCTTAAACAAAAATTCAAACATAGAGGCCACATTCTTTCTAAATTTGAAATATAGTTTCTTTCCAACATGGAACTACCCTCACTGTCTAGTGACTGTTTGTCAAGCTAAACCAGATTTTCCATTAAAACCAGTGAATCATAATATCGTTGTGTCTCCCATTCCTTTTCTCCCGTTAATCATGCACTGTCCTTTTTTTTCTGTCTCTTTTTACATTATTATTCTTTTGTCCTGGCTACTTTTATTGTAGCGAGAGAGATAGAGAATGAGAGAGAGAGAGAGAGAGAGAGAGAGAGAGAGAGAGAGAGAGAGAGTAACATCAATATGTGCATAACTGCAGGCAGAAAAAGACGGGAGGACCGTCGAAGCAAATTAGAAACCTCAATCCAATTAAATCTGTTGTTTCCATTTTGAGGCTTCACCTACCTTTTTATTAAGCCAAGTAACAAAAGTCTGATTAGGAAGAAAAAAAAAGATTCCTAACATTCACGGTAATTAGAGCGATGTTTGACAACGACAGAGGAGAGAGAGAGAGAGAGAGAGAGAGAGAGAAAAGATAGATCTCGAGCAAATGTGATAAATAGTACTCTCTCTCAGACTCATGCATAAAAAACGGGGGACACAATATGGAAATTATAAATTTCTATGGCGGAAGGTAAATACGTGGGCTGTTCAAAAATTATTGTTCTTTGTAATTCCTCGTATGTAAGAACTTATCTTTTATCTTGTCGTGGGTTTTTGTTAACGTAGTGAGCAGAGAAATGGCGATTCTATTATTAATTGAGAGAAGTATGTCTATTGTAGTAATCACTTACATTGTTTTTCATGTAGATACAGACTTTTCCTATCATCAGAAGTCACGACGGGAGACTTTGGAGGGCAATGTTATAAAAGGGAGGTATATACAGGTATATTTTATCACGCACATTGCTGTTACAATGTAACGTAGGTTCAGGCTTTCTTGTATGGCGCCTCTCATAAGAGTGTACTGTTTTTAGACAATCTCTGTTGTCAGGTACGTACCTAGAAGTTCGTTTCGGGGATTCAGCGCCTTTGGAAGGGGGGGGGGTACGAGGTCTGTCTGCGTGTGAAATTTATGTAAAATGCACATATTAAAAAAGATGCTAATTTCACAAGACAATATGAATTTCGGGGGGTCCTGTCCCCAGAAGTCCCCCTTCTGCGTACGTCCCTGTTGTAATATTCCGCTTCTGGTCTCGCGAACTGTTCTGCCATATGTATATCTTACAAAAGATACTTTCACAATACACACCCCTTATTCCTTAGAGCAGGGGTTTCCAACTTACGACCCGCGGACCGGATGGGATCCGTGTAGCGAAACAAATCCAAAATTAGTTACTATATTATTGTTTATTGCCTCTAAAGGAACATAAGAAATAATTTTGTCTTTTAATATTACACAGACTAGCCAATTTGGTCCGCTGACAAAATAATGTGGAGACCCCTGCCTTAGAGGATGACATATATAAATGTAACTAGCAACACTTGACAATTGCAACACAACACTGCCACCAGATGTATGACTCAACTAACAACAGCCTTTTGAAAATTAGATTTTCTACCCTTTGAGGTAGGTAAGGTTGCTGGTGTTGGAAGAGGTTAAATGATCTCAAGTGAAACATTCTGTTCCTCTGATGCAGTATTCCATGGTGTTCTGTTAAAGTGGCTTCTATCATAATGTCATTTGTATCTTCCCCACTTTGATGACGTAAGGTTTTCCTCTGCAATGAAGTCATTTTCAGGGTCCTGTCAAATGGCCACACTCCTGTTGCGCAGTCTCTCTACATCGCGTTAGATGCTCTAGCTGCTTTTGTATATGCTTCGGCAAGGAGTAAAGACCCATGAAATGCTGTGACATATAAACACGATTACTGCGAAGCGTCTTCGTAATAACCCCCCATCGATTTTATTATTAAAACATCGAAAAGCTGCAAGTGCACATAGTTTCTTAAATCGCACCGGTGCAATTTCGGAATTCTGTGTGTGGTGGGATTAAGGAAACTTGCTAATTGTCGCAATTCTAAACGATTGCCGGTACAACGAACGTGAATATTCACTAACTATAGTTTAAAACAACCGTAAACATCTACGTTTTAAAATTGCACAGTCATAATATAACATTGCAGCTTCAAAAAACTCGCGACTGCAATATTATACACACAAGAGGAAAGTTTCCACACACTGCGAGAAACAAGCTATCACCCCTACAACAACGAGATAACTTGAATTATGTGTATATTGTCTACTTTAATTTAGTCCTACCAGATGCCAGGCACGTCCCTACGTTTCCGGAAAATATTGGGGTATGTCTAATTTGCTGACCAGCACATTTTTGGCGTCACCGCCGAAACTAGTGGCGCCACCGCTACCAAAATGTGTCAACTGGTGCTACCCACGAGTACTACATGTTGACCAAGTATGAAGTAAATATCTCAAGTTTCACTATTTCTTTCGTACCAAAAACAAGGAAAAAATTGGTATAAAAGCGCCACCGCCGAAACTACTGGCGCCACCGCTACAAAAATGTGTCAACTGGTGCTACCCACGAGTACTACATGTTGACCAAGTATGAATTAAATATCTCAAGTTTCACTATTTCTTTCGTACCAAAAACAAGGAAAAATTTGGTATAAAAGCGCCACCGCCGAAACTAGTGGCGCCACCGCTACCAAAATGTGTCAACTGGTGCTACCCACGAGTACTACGTGTTGACTAAGTATTTTTTTTATTTAGGGCCTTTCCACCCCTGCCTCTCTGCGTTCTTTGCACAGGTTAGGCCGTGCACTTGCAAGGGCGTGCAGGGCGCACTACTTAGTGCTTCCCAGCCTGGGGCAGGCTTGTCCCTGGAGATTGTTGGATTGCCGGAGTTCCGACATTCCAACGATCTCCTATGTTCCGTCTGTCTGAGACAGGTGGTGTTGCGGGACGGTCTTTGTGACCCGGGGTCCGGAATGTTCTCCGGGTCTTTGTTCCTAAGTTTGGAACTTTTGCCTGGAGGGAAGTCCCTATCCACATATATGCTTTATTTCATACGAATTACATATATTAAATGGAAGACAAACACAAGACAACACAGGACAAAACAAACGTTAAACTGGAGTTAGGCTTCTTCTTCTTTCTTCGCACCTTCTGCTTCCCTGTAACGAAATAAAGAAAAAAGAAAGGTATTTTTTTTAGTCCCTTCTTCTTCTTTGCTGCATCTCAGTTTGTCACAGGGCCGCTAGTATTTCACTGGAAAGTCCAGCTTGGCTATTTCTGTTCCTCCTTTCTTCATACAGTTGGATATATGCATTAGTTCTGTTTTCATACATAATTCCTCATTCTACACTACTTCACTTCATCCTGGTCCCTCCACCATTTCATTCACACTCTCACACTAATTGAGTGTCTTTTGCAGGATTTCCGTACAAAGCACTCTGCTACTGGTTTCCAGCAGCTCTCAAGTAGTCTTATATATTGCTCGAGTTCGTTGTTTTTTCGACTTTGTTGTACTGTTTTAACGAGCAAGACGTTATATTTTGTCTATGTCTATTGTTCATGATCTCTTATTCGCGTTACACGGTTGTCGCGGTCGCGGTTCGCGTTTGCCACGGTTGTGAATCTCGGCTGATGCGGTTTATAGCTGTCACATAAAGGTCACTGGTTGCAGTTCTGGGTGTTTTTACATACGTCCCTCTCACGGTTTCCCAGCCCCGGCCACAAATTTTCTTCTGTGGTACTCTGAAACTTTGTTTGCCGTTTCGCGGAGGACCACCACCAGTTCTGGAGTTCTCAGAACTGTGTAAATAGGCGTATCCCCCAGGATAGCTCTCTCTTCATTAACCAGTTCGTTTGTTTCCTCACACCTTAATACTGTGTGCTCCGGGGTCGAAACCACTCCACACACTCGGCACATATTATCCTCTACAAGCTGGAGATTCCGTAGCTTCTGTCTGTATGGGCCATGACCGGTTATGAAATGCATTAGGCCGCCTTGTATTTCAAGTTGCAGTCCGACTCTCTGCGCCACGTCCGGGAAAAAGCTGAAAGACTCTTCTCGCTTTTGTTGTTGTCTCCTATTCGCCTTGCCACGCTCTGATTAAGATTTCTTGTATTTCTTTCCTGTCTTCTGCTGTTTGGTGTAGAATTGTTCTGACTTTGTTCTCGTTGTTTTTCTTTAACCAGTACGCGGCTCCTAATCTCTTAATTTGTAGGTGCATCGGCATTGTCGCTCTCGCAATCTGAAGCGCCTCCACTGATGTTGTTCGGTATGCTCCCGTTAGCCGTAGCAGTAGTTGTCGCTGCGATCTGTCAATAATTTGTTTCTGTCTGATGTCGTCCATGCGGTGACACCATGCACTGGCAGCGTAACCCACTACTGAGCGTATTATGACGTCGTGGTACGCTCTTATTATTTTTAGTGGTATACGATACTCTTTGGTTGCAATGTTTACTATTTTGTGTGCTACTTTGTTTGCTTTGTTTTTTACTTCAGTTACACGTTTTCTGAAATTTAGCTTTTCGTCCAATATTACGCCTAAATATTTAAATTCCTTAAATCTTTTGACTGATGTATTATTGATTTTAATTGTAGGTCCTCTGTTATAGTCTAGTTTCCCTTTAAAGATCACATATTTTGTTTTTTCTGCTGAAATTGACATCTTATTGTTATTGCACCGCGCCGTCATATAATTTATAATGTTATTTGCCTTATTTTCTAGGTCATTTCGGCTGTTGCCTTTAATCACCACTGCCAGATCATCTGCGTATCCCACTGCTCTTTCCACATTTTCCATCTCATCCAGCATCTGCAGGCATGGCTGGAATACTATATCCCAGACAACCGGACAGAGCACAGAGCCCTGCGGACAACCCTTTGTTGGTGTCTTCGCATTTGGCCGCCATTCGATTAGACCGGAAGTGGACAAACGACTTCAAATATTTGCTCCGGTGTCTATCTTTCCTTTATCCTAAGCAGTCACTCAAATATTATTCTCGCGTGAGAAGCAGCACTCTGTTTTAGCATCGCTATCCAAGGGACGTTAGGAACAAAATAATTCACCAGCACAAAACAAGAAAAATGGACTAATACACACATAAACGCTTTGACACACACATACACACTAAAACACACATACACACTAAAACACACATACACGCCCTATCTCAACCTTCTCTCTCTCTCTCACACACACACAAACAAACAGAGATATGGATGTACTTCATACTTAGTCAACTTGTAGTACTCGTGGGTAGCACCAGTTGACACATTTTGGTAGCGGTGGCGCCAGTAGTTTCGGCGGTGGCGCTTTTATACCAAATTTTTCCTTGTTTTTGGTACGAAAGAAATAGTGAAAATTGAGATATTTACTTCATACTTGGTCAACATGTAGTACTCGTGGGTAGCACCAGTTGACACATTTTGGTAGCGGTGGCGCCACTAGTTTCGGCGGTGGTGTCAAAAATGTGCTGGTCAGCAAATTAGACATACCCAAAATGTGTATGCGATCTACGCAACCATATTTTACTTTCCTCGAGGAGCATTGCGATGCCATCTTGTGGTATATTATCTGATCACGACAAACATTCACTCAATGATAGTCACTGGAACGATGATTTGTTAGTACGAGTACATCGATTTACCCAAGTAACTATGTCAATTTATATGGATATTGTAATAATACTAAACCAAATTTCACAGTTAAATATTGAATAACTTACACACAAAATAATTACTATTGCGGGAAAGCTTGCGGAACAATTAAATACGAATCAGTAAATAAATAAAACAAAATTAATTTAAATTAATTATTCCAAGAACTGACGATTTAATTAATTAAGCAAGCTTCCATCTATTGTTCTTCTGAGAGTTACCGTCAATATAATTCAGAGCTGCAAAATCACGATATACTGAATAGGTTTCATATGAATATTGACAACCAAATTACATACAATTAAACTTTGAAAGTTATTCTAATTAAAAAAAATCTAATTAATTCTAATTCTAATTAATAGAACAGAAACAAGTTATTTGCACATTCTTTGTAGAGAAATTATTCAAAATATAAGCGAGATTAATATCCTAACATAAAACGAGTTTTCCAACAATAACTATGTTTTATGATATCGTTTAACAGCTATTTAATAACAAGAACTGATAAAACTCTATCTGATTCTGGTCAAAATCTGGTGGTGGGGTTTTGTTGGCTGTAAATAAAAAAATTCGAGTGCAGAGAATTTCCTCCCCTGATGTTCCTGGTATATATTGTGTCCTAGCCAAAGTTTTTGAAAATAATGTTACTTGTATGTTTGTGTGTGTTGTTTATATCTTACCCCCTTCTTCTTTATCAGTGTATCAGTATTATTTTGGTTATGTATATAGAGTATTACCACCATAAAGTAGTATTCTCCTAATAGGCGACTATAATATTTCAGAAGTGACAGGAACTGATTTCGATTTTCTAAGCTCAACAACAGCCTGTCATGAATTATACAACTTGATGAATTTTTACAATTTAAAATCTCTCAACAATGTTAAAAACAAATATGGCAAAACTTTAGATTTAGTACTTTCTAACTTTCACAGTATTATTGTAAGGAATGAACTTGACTCGATCGTTCCCGAAGATGTTCATCATCCTGCATTAATAGCTGAACTTCTATACACCAAGCAAGTCAAACATACAATTAAACAACAAACAATAGATTACAGCTTTTCCAAAGCCAATTACGAGCAATTACATCGCGACATTGCATCAGCAAATTGGGAGAGTGTACCTGATAGCTTAACTGTCGACGAGGCTGTCGATTCTTTCTATAATATATTGTATGCCATTTTCGATAAATGTGTACCACGTAATAGATCTAAACTAAAGTACCCGGTCTGGTTTTTAAATTACATAATCCAACTCGTTAGGAGAAAGGCATACCATCGTAGAAAATGGAAGCAAGCAATCGGCGATGTTAGTTATCATTATAATAAATTTAGAGAATTACGTGCTCTTTCCAAAAGAGAAATATCTAATGCTTATAAAATATATCTGCGTAATTGCGAAACTAACATTCTAACTGACCCCAAAAGGTTTTGGACATATGTAAAAAATAAAAGAAGGAAGTCGGAATGCAGCGTATTTAATTACGAGGGGCAGTCCTTAAGTGATGAAACAGCTATTGCGAATGCATTCATGAAGAACTTTCAAGTAACACACAACGTGTCAAAATCTAACCTTGATACTCTAACTTTTAACACAGTAGTTCCGAAATCTTAGACCAAGTATCCCTGGAACACGTCAAACTGAGGGACGCTGGGAAAGCTATAAAGAAACTGAAACCTCGGTCATTCTTTGGTCCTGACAAAGTACCGCCCTATGTTATCAAAGGCTGTATTGAAATACTGAAATATCCGCTACAAGTAATTTTCAACAAATCAATAGCTACCTGTGAATTCCCTACCAAATGGAAACTTGCCGATATCTGTCCCATACCAAAAAGTACTGGCACGAGTAATGATCCTAAAAATTATCACCCAATAACCATAATATCTGTACCAGCCAAAGTATTCGAAATTATTATACATAAACAAATATATTCACACGTTCGTCCAATTATTTCTCCCTTCCAACATGGCTTCTTGCCAAAGAAATCGATTGCAACTAACCTTGTTGAATTTATACATTTCTTGGCTACACAAATATATATTAAAGGTCAAGTAGATGTAATTTATACAGACGTTTCGAAAGCCTTTGATGTCATTAATCACGATATCCTTCCTAGCAAGCTTGTAACTTTCAAATTTTCAGAGAAACTTCGTCGGTTAGTAGGTCTTACTTGTGCCATCGTAAACACCATGTGCGTTACAAAAATATCGTAGAATCTGGGGTACCACAGGGTTTGAACCTTGGACCTATTTTGTTTTTGTTATATGCAAATACTTGCCTGCTGTAATAACATCTTCTAACAAACTTCTGTATGCAGATGATTTAAAAATCTATCGCAGTGTTTCCTCCGAATCGGATGTTGTAGCCTTACAAAACGACATCATTGCAGTCTCCAATTGGTGCAAATCAAACATATTGCTATTTAACATCACAAAATGTAGTGTAATGTCTTATAAGAAAAAGAGGAACTATTTGAAATTCGATTACAATATTATTGATTCACCATTGGTCCGAGTAGATTCTATTACGGATCTTGGTGTGACATTAAAGCCCAATCTTTCGTTTGATATGCACATTAAGCGTATTGTTAGTGAAACTCACAGGAACCTCGGGTTTGTAATGAGATTAGGAAGCGATTTTTCAAATATTAATGTGCTAAAAATTTTATATACAGCGTATGTTCGGTCAAAGTTAGAATATGCTGCAGTAGTATGGCATCCTAATACAAAGAAGAACACTCGCTAAATAGAAATTATACAGTCTAAATTTGTTCGCTTTCTGACTTACAAAGAAACAGGAATATATCCTAAGTTCGAAAAGTACTTGGACGTAGCACATTACAATCTCTGGAAAATAGAAGAGTTAATTTTTTAAAATCGTTGCTACACAGACTACTACATAGCAATATTAACTCGGAAAATTTGTCAGAAATAAGATTGCACGTCCCGCACAGTTACTCGACCTTGTGATGCAGTTTTCCATCTCCCGGCCCGAGGAACGTCTGTATTAGATATATCGCCTATTAGGAGAATCTCCTCTTTATATAATTGTATTCTTAAAACTTGTCCTGATATAGATATATTTAATATAGAAATAAGTCAATTTCATTCGTATATAAGGTAATGAATTGTTTGACAGAATTTATCACTGTGAATCTCCAAATATATAATAAATACATATGTGTGTAGAATATGACATGTATGTTGAACACCTCAACTAGGTATCCAACCTGTCGTGTTCAATAAATAATCTTTAGACTGCTATTATCTATGATTCTAAAGGTATTCTTGTTTTTCAGATACAAAGTAGAACATGGTCGTCAAAATGGAGAAATCAAATGAGAACAGGGATCTCCAGTGTAAAGACTAAATGCATCATGAGACTTATTCTGATACCATGAATATACTTGGTGCGTGTCCTCTAACTGTAAGTGCATGCACATAGGAAAACTTTAATTAACTCATGACCTGGTTATGGATGACAGACAGCTGATCAACAGTACGAGAGTGAACATTGATCAAAGACTTATTTAAAAGCTCAATAAAAACAATTTTGCGTCAACACTTATGGTGGATTTCCTGATAGTCTATTAGTTCTGTAACTGTTGGCTTTCGCTGTCCGGATTTTTCATCACCCAGTTGCCTCAAAATGTATTCTTTAATGCAATCATAATTTAACCAACAGCTTAAAAAAATATATGATGTGATCTGTGATTGGTTATAAGATTCACTAGGTACAAATAGGAGCAAAGCGTAGCCGGGGGGATACATAGTTTTGCTAGATGTGTCTTTTGCGATCCCGGAATGGCTCACGAGTTAACGCGCCCGCTTTGTGTGCGCGTGGTTACGAGTTTAAGTTCCATCGGAGTCAATAGAACGGAGTGGTTCGGAGCCCACTTTATCAAAAACTGTAGGTCCCATCCATAGAAAATCACCAGCACGTGTAGGGCGTTAATATAAATTTAAACAAACCAACCTATCGTTTGATGTGATACGTAGCACTGACATAAAATAAATGAATAAAATAGGTTTACAGGAGATTGAAAACGTAGGTAGTAACTTTTTCTAGTAGTAAACAATGTCCTAGGATTTGAACTGGAAAGAGGATCTTTTACGAGAACAAAAGATTGCCAAAAGATTTTTGAGGAATTAAATCTAAATAGGATAATTTTCAATACTTTTTTATAAGTAAATTCGTTAGGTGTAACTTAACTTATGTATTACCTGTGAAATCCTGCATTATGTCTCTATTACTGTGGTTAAGGGAAATCCGATAGATGTGTTTGTCATGTTAAGAAACGCTTTGATTGATTTTCTGTTTATTTTTGAGTTTATGTTCCTAGTGACTGTTGTTATTTTTGTCATATGAAATTGATGAACAATTAATCAGCTGGAGAAAGATACAGCAGAAAAGCAGCAAAACGATTTTTAGTCAGTAGTTAGTTATGACTCATGTAGTTTCCCAGTAAGTGTAGTTTTTATTTTGTATAGAGTTAAGTAAACAGCTATAATAAAATAAAGCTACCAAACTGAAAAATATATTTAATAAACCATAGCATTCGTTAATTCCTCATGAAGTAAGCTAATCTCTCCTGGCTGGCTTACTTCAGTCCTAATCTGTGTAGCCATCAGCAAAGGAAACACCTTACTGAGGAAGACACCTAGAAAAACTACGGAAGATAAATACCTTCCACCTACGTTTCACAGAACCTACGTTAGTGGCTCTGTTGTTCACGTCATGTAGTATTCAACATATTACATTCATTTAGCAGAAATGTCAGCAAGAATCTGAGAGATCCAATGACAGGCGTGAAGTTGTTCCGGATATATATAGAAAGAGGAAGAAGAATAAATATAAGGAAAACAATTCAAGAAAGAAATAGTATCACCGATGCTACACGAAGAAATCATATATTCGCAGATGAGGAATAAACAGTTAGAACACCGCCCAGAACAAGAGGGGAAAAAAATGACGAAATGATTGAGACAATCCTTCAGACAGAAAATTTGGAAGGCTAGGCTGGAGGAACTCACTAAAAATGGTTTAAAGGGGAATTAAAAAAAAGTGCTAGATGGCTTTGACAGAAAAACTTTGAAGATCTTAAGGAATCCAACACAAGAATTACGAAGAATATGGATGACGAGAAGATAACACAAAAGGATAGCTGGTTCATCACACAATGATATCTGGAAGGAAATTGAAGAAATGAAAAGGTCCCGTAACCGTAACACTCAAGAAGATAACGTTAGGCATAAGCAGATTTAGAAGAGAGACCCTGGGGAGCAATTACTTTAAGGGTGGAAGTTATACCGGTGTTCCTCATAATCATTCTGAAATGATTGGGGGACAATAAATCCGCCCATGGTACTGCAATAATGACACAAGAGGCACGAAACTATCAGTACACGTAGAACGCTCTTAAACTTGGCAATATCCACTCAATGAGCTCCAGTGAACGCTCAATGAACGCTGATGCAACAGTCCCACAGTTTTATACTTCATGAAATAGCGCAGTGTCTGGGTAGCATGCAGTCACTTTCTCCAATCCAACAATGTTACTTCATCCTCGTCAGTTCCTGGAGAATTGGGAACGGTGAACATACTTTTCAGAAAAGGGTGAGAAGTCACAGAATTGTTGTATTCTCGTGTTTCATGCTTCAAATCTGTAAAACCGATGGATATGAACATGATTGTGATGTACACTCTGACGTATTGCATATAAAGGACCAATTCTGAAACAGCTTTCTTATTTTCTTAAGTGGTTCTATCGCTCTGCTATATAGGTGGAAAAAAAGTGCACTTTAATGCCGGTTGACAATGGGGTGAAATTAGAGTTCTTCTATGCCAGGGACAGTAGTTGTTCAAAAGCACCTGTATATCTTTGATATGTCTTTTCCGATGAGAAAATGAGTATGTAATTTTTTATACCCCGTACTGTTTATCGTAAAAGATTAACATTTGCTGTCTTCCTGTCATACTAACAAACCTAGGAAAGCTATTGACGTAAAGGCCATGGAAATGGTTCTATTCTTTTCATAATACACTTTTAGTCCTCATTATCATATATGAATTGAAGGAGGTTATTTTGCGTTGTACAAAAACTTATTGGTTCTTCCATTCTTATGTTCAGAATATGATATTCTTGTCAAACGTAATTCCTATTTCCAATTCACTTAATTTTTTTTTGAATTTCGTCGAATTTAAATGTTCACCTTCACTACGATATTTCCACATGTATTAGGAGCTTTTTTGTATGTAGTTTGTGTACACACAAAAGGGTATTGGGTCAATTATATGTCCTTGGGGAACACCAGATTAATTTAGTTACGAAATAACTGGAAATGCTAAATTTTTATTCATTTTTAAAGTTGCTTCCAATATTTGATCTCATTCGGGAGGTGTTAAAATAGTATCCACTGTGTTCCTAACCTACTCTAATTAAAAAAAAAAATCTATTTTTTTAAACAAACTTTTGTGAGGGATAGGGTCAAAAGCCTTGGAGAAATCAAGACATATAACTGTGCTATTACTTAAGAGAACGGGAAACATAATTACAATTTAATTATCTTAACACGGGGGATTTTGAACTAGATACAGACAAAATGTTAATTTCTTACCTTGATCGTTTTTTAGAAGAGGTAGAAATTCATTCCAAAATGTACAAGCTGTGGTTCGAGGCCCTTTTCCGGTCGCTCCAACATTTTCTGCGTTGAGGATAAAGTATGTTGGATCTTCTCGTGTGTAAAGGGGCCAATCAACATCGTTGGGTATTGGTTTCCTGAAAAGATATTAAAAAAATACGAAATTCTGAGAAGGTTTCGAGATATTTTTGAAAGTAATAATTTTCTTTTGTAGTAATTAATATAATTTTGCTTCCCCATTGTTTTCTTCAGATTGTGCTTATGTTTGATATTAGTTCAAGCAGTATTTTGTTCCTAACCACTCATGGATCAGTAAATCGAAATTTAATCCATGTACTCCGTAAACTGTGTTTGCTCCTCGGCAACAAACAAGGAAAATAAGTATGAAATTTCGATTCTGTTTTTTTGGCTTTGTTTCAACTTCTCAGTTGATTTCCTCTTTGGTTCGTTAGTTAAGGTTACAACAATTGCCTGTAAATGTCAAAGTAAGTCCACTTAGCTTGGCTTAGTTATTAGAAGAAAATTGGTGTATTTCAAGGCCATTTATATAACAAACTGAAACCTAGAGATGTTGAGAACAATTAAACAAAGTGTGAAACAAAAATAATGTTGTGCAGCACAAGGAGCTTCAGTTTTATCTAATCTTTGACTTGTTATTTCCGCTAAAAAGTATCTGATTAACCAGACTGTGACATTGAAAGTTACATAAGAATCACGTTTCAAATTAATTAATTGAAGATAAGAAATATATCACGTGCCCTGTTAAAAAGATCTAATACGTGGTCCAGTTAACGAATTGAAAAATACTCTAATATTAATCTAACTCACTAGATCAATGTTTTTCAATCTTTTAACACTCACGGACCGGCAAACTACACAAAATGATTTCAAGGACCGGGAAGATACCACTAAGTTAGAGATTTATACGTTGTTCAAAACACCCTAATATATCTTCAGATTCTGGTTGTTTTGAAAAAGAAATATAAACTTTAATATCAATTTTCAGCTATTCAAATCTACAAATTAAGTGATAAATAATTAAATATATTCATTTTTTAAATAAATAAAGTACTTATAAATGAAGGCTCATTTTGTTTGTTTTTGAATTTAAAAAATGTTATAATGTGTAGTGAAAGTTAACGAGCACAGGAGTGTTGGTGAGCAGGTTGGCTTTTTTTTTATAACCGCTCGATTTCATTTTTTATTTTCCAGATTTTATACAAAGATTACGGACAGTTAATGCCAATTTCGCTCTGCTCACTTACTCCCTGTGTTGTACTCATTTCCGTGATTCTTTACGGTGGCGATCCGCAGTGTAAGCTAAGGTTTGTTCGGGTGGTCTGCTCAGTGTTGCACTCTCTGCACTGAAAGTGTAAATTAGTACAGAACTGTGATAATGAATGTCATGTCACAGTGTCTATTCGTGCAATTTCGTGCACTTCTCGCCCGAACAGACTGTGCTTATTTCCTTCTGCTAGCAAGTAAAGTCATCTGTAATCCTTTCTCTCACACATACGGAGAGAAAGGCAGCACGACTGTCATTTGTCTGAACCCACTTATACTTGCTCCTGAGCAATAATTACTAGCATTCGCGTCCGCCATCCGATCAATTGAGTTGCAACCTGCACCAACCACTCGTACGCAAAAGTGTACACTAGCTCAAACAGTGTAGCCCTGCGAACAAGTTAATAAACGTCTGCCAGCTTCCAACCCACCTGACTTCATTGTTTTGTTGTTGTCTACTATTAGTGACTCCTCCTAAATTTCAGTCTTTAATAAGAGAAGTTGTATCAAATATGAATTACACTAACAAGGGTTCAATATATAAAAATGTTTTAAAACCCTTGGGGTTTCAAAAATGCACTAAAAAGTAGGAAATGAGTCTATTTATAACTTTCAAGAATTCAATAGCTACAAGTAACAGAAATAACCGCATATAGCGAATACTCGTTGAATATTAATACAAACTTGTTCTCTCTATAGACAAGTCTAGCTTAGGCCGGAATCAGTGTTGTCAGTCGGAGGAAAGTTTCCCGGAAAACGGGAAAATCTGGACCGAATGAAGGGTAAAAGGAAAGAAATTCTAAAGATCGGAAAATTTCGTTTTTGGAACTTCTTGTCTTTATTTTTTATAATTTTTAAAATAAACTTAGCAGGCGGGATTTTTTTAAACATCGGGAAATTTTACTGTATTTGGAGGGAAATATTGTATCGGGAACCTGAGAACACTGCCGGAATAGAGGAGAGCAGAGGATGTTGAAAATTGGAAAGTAGTCGACCAGGACCTATTTTGGAGAAACCATCCCGCCATTTGCCTGCGTGACTAAGGGAAACACTGTGAGAAAAATGTCAGAAATAAAAAAACAGCTACAGTTCAGCTTCCAGGGATACTGGGAGTAAAAAAAAGAAGCATGAGGCGAGGTTTGAGCACGGGTTGTTCAATTAGAAGTAGAATGTCTTACCGACTGGGCTAAACTACCAGTCATAAGAAAACACCAGACCAAAACAGAACGTTGCAAGGGCCTGCCTTTCATAACTGTTGCCGTCAGTGTAAATTGTGTAGTTCAAGAGATGGCGCATGACGTTGCAAGTGACAGTAATTAGTTTTCGTGTTAATCGTTATATTTTTAAGGTTTTAAGAGGAACTTTATACATATTAAGAAGGAAGAAGAACTGAATTATCTCTTTTATAATTGATATTTGTTTTATATATATGTTATTTCGAGTGAAAAGTGAACATTTGTAGAAAGTTGATGTACATGCCTAAATATACAGGCTGAGGTGGTCGTGTAATTTAGAGCGTAACGTAAGCACTGAACAAATCGTATTCTAGCAGTTGTATTATTGGTCTTTCCGAATGGAAGATTCCCCTCTTCTTCTGAGAGGTTCCCCCAGTTATTCAGTGTCTTAATCTAAAAGGCGAATAATTGGGAGTTGTAGTCTTTGTAACGAACAGATCGCATCACTTGGGGACTGAACTCTCAAACATAGTTCTTTTTAAGAACAAGCGGGTCCCCACGAACGCACTGTCCTATCTGATTAAGAGGATACACTCCTGGGTTCTGATCTCTCATTCGAGAGGCCATAGAGAGGATTGGTCTCCTAGCGGGGAGGTTAGTTCTCTTAACGATTGGTCTCTTCGACGGCATCCAGCGGCAGCGCGGAACGACCCTTGTGAAGCACAATGGACCAGTACGTGCCCCGTTGGTGTTGTTTCAGCGGCACGTACTCTTCGCCCAACAGAGGTTCCACTTTAAGATTTCTTCTTACCCTCATGAACTGTAATAGTTTCGGGTCAGACCTTTACGGGACTATCAACAACTTCTACTGGCGCTTGAACAGTGGACAATGAACGTGTTAAAACGTTAGATCAAAAATACGTTGCCCGCACAACGAAAATATAAACTACGTTACTCCCACGACTCAAGCCATGTTCTAATCACTTTTTCCATTTGTCTATAAGGGATCGGATTCCCCATTTGTGCTAAAATAAACGATAAAGATCGCAGCAGCAAACACTTGAGCAGCATTGGTTCGTAGTTGCGATAAGAAATTGTTTTCTTTTTCTGCGCATGTGCGAAAATCACAGTGGAACTGTCCTCCAATCACGCAAAAGAAATATCTCCGTGCTTTTCCAGGATTACTACCTATAACCGCAAATATATTTATCTGAAATATTACTGGATATATTAAGAAACTTTATCAATTTTTTAAATAGTGTATTATTTAAACTTAAAACCTAATTATCTATGAGCGGTTACGCGTTTATTTTAAGCAATATCATTCTCAAAAATTAAAATAATTATTTTCTACTTTAATTATTTTCTACATTTTATCGCCATTTTGATAAAAGCCTGTTTTTCTTTAAAGATTTTTAAAATTGTTTTATTATTTTCCTTTTAATGTTTTTATCCATCTGCATAAAGAAGATACGCATGAATATTTTCAGGTGACGAAAGATCGGTAATATGCATGCGTATAAAATAAAACGTTCCAGTTATTAAAGGATAAACAACTTGCGTAATATTGGAATCTCTCGTTAGGCGATAGGAGAGTTTGTGCAACACTAACTAAATCCAAGCTAATACAGCACACTCTTGTTAATCCTGCCCTTAATAATGCTCTGTCTCAATTATGTGGTACACTCCCTTCCCCTACCCTACCTGTGATCGCTTATGCGCTTCCGCTTTTCATGAAAATGTTTATCACGGCACACATCCTGTGTTCCTCTTTGCGTCTGTGTGCAGTATTGTGCATCAGCACACCGTTACCCTCTGCCTGTTTCACTCTTACCCTCATGCATTCAGATCTCACATGCCGACGCGAGAACTTCACTATTAGAGCTGTGAATAATTTACCATGGTGTTCAAGAGATGGTGATACTGCTCTTATGTTTGATGTATGTATGTATACTCAGATTCACAGAAAATGATTGATCAACAAAATCTCAGAGTCTTAAAACTTTCAGAATGTAACAACACTGAAAAAATATATTCACGTAGAACACGTGAATTGTTCATAAAATTCTGGTTCGACATAGGTACAAGTAAGCATACCTATGAAGAGTTGTCGCATTAGATGTTTGCCAGTATGTGTATCCCAACCTTTGCCCCCACCCAGCCTTCTCGCCAGATTTTGCACCTTCAGCCTTCCACCTGTTTCCTTCACTCAAACACCATCTGAAAGGACGCTATGTGCGTGTAGTGAGGACGACGATAAATAGTTTTCTCTTCATAGGCTGGCAACATTGGAGAACCCCGGGAAGAAGTGCATCGCGCTCAAGGGGGAATACGTAGAGAAGTCCTAAAGTGCCATCGCCTGAGACACCTCCTTGACAAGTAAGATCTGTACTTCTTAAATAGCCCCCTACACAAGGCAATTTTTCGTACTTACAAATTTTTACATTGTCCACTTACTGACATGAGTTGAATTTTTATTTTATTTTATGGTCTTTAGGCATCTCAGCCTCAGGCCGGGATAGGGTGAGGGAGAGGATGTTGGAAGGTAGCCTACAAGGGCCTAGTTTGTAGGTACCATCATGGCATTTGCCTGGTGTGCCTGAGGAAAAAAAACCCGTCAGGATAGACAGCCGCTGGAATCGTTCCCAGGACCTCCCGGTTGCTAAGCCAAGTCTCTAGCAACTGAGCTACGGCCGCTCGGTACTGTCCACTTACTATGAATAAAAATGTTCAGAACATTCAATTCCAATCTAACCAAACATATTGTCTATCTTTGACAGACTTAAGCCAGTATTCATTATCACTTGCATAAATTTTTAGTGATTGACCATTCTCGCAAAATTCGTGCTCTCCTATGCAGGGAATGGCCGAGTAAGGAATCTACTGTATGTTCCACTTAACCGTATCTGTTCCATGGAAACAGTCTTTTAAAAATACACGGATTAAAGTGTTCCTTTGTTTTGAATGACTAATCATCTGCTGTCCAAGTCATGTTCAAATAGTGTGGTGCGATTTCTAAATAACGATATAATTGGATAATCGAAGAGAAATCGACATATGGAATATCGAAATATCCTACATTACAAGTAGTTTATATCGGAAAATCCGTTTAAAATTAAATATAGTTGGAAATGGAATAAAATTGATATAGAAAAGTTTTTGGAAATCGGATAAAATTTTACATCAAAATATAATTGGAAATTGTGTATCGTTGATAACGAAAAATCATTAAAATCGAACGTTGATCATTTTGACATATCATGCGATATTGATATGATATATTTTTAATATCGATATTTTGATATTACAAAAGCGATCGATCTATCGATAAATAAAAAAACGCACAGTCCTATGCTCGAACTTCTTTGTAGGTACATCCAAATGACGTGAAACCGTGTGACATGAACATTTATTTTACCTTAAAAACAAACACATTGGCCTGAAATTTTACCGCTGTTGATTACATTAGTATTATAACATCAACAATATATTGAGTTAGTGTGATTGAAATGTCCGCTTTTAAAAACAGTAGAATCATCTTGCAAGAACATTTTGGTTGACAAATGACACATCTTTGATTTATGTAAATGTAATAAGTGTAAATTTAGTGTGGTTAAATAACACTATTGAACAGTTCTTAATTTAATGTTTTTTTTAGTACAAAAAAAGAAAAAAAGAGAAGAGAAATGCGAATTTCTTCTTTTCGAGGAGCTCCCAAAATTTCGATGGACTGTTTTAATTATGTTTTCTCCGTCTGTCGCTGTCTCTTCGCCTATGACGTAGGGTGACGCCTCAATGAGAAGCAGTTAAAAAGAAAATGGCTTCTGATTTGAAATCAGTGACGGATCGTTTCTGATCTTGTGACGGTCGGTGATACGGGAGCAGTTTCAGTTTAGTGTTGCACGTAATATATTGGACATTATCATAGTTCAATTCTCACTATATTTTAACTTTTACTTCCCGATATCCACATCAATGTGTGATTTACCGCTACAACCTTGATTTACAGTAATTTTGTACTTTATACACTTCAGAACTCGTTAATGCCTGAACAGTTTCGACTAGGAGAATCTATACAGAAATACAATTATTTGTTTTTAAACCGAGATGATTGACCAGAAAGAACCATCGCTGAGCAGTTAAATCGCCGGGTGAACCGAGAGATAGAGATTCTGCCAGACTTCTTCAAATTCTGGAGAACATGACCCGAAACTTTAATTATTTTTACAGTTAAAACGGTAGAAACTCAGAAGAATAGTTACATATGTCAAATTTTGGTTTACAGTCCCCAAACTGAAAATCCTGATGAGTTCCCTGGTTCCACCACTTTTAAAATGTCCTTTTAACAATTCCATTATTCAAATGGTCTATGAAATATATTAACACATACAGTTTTGAAAATATCTGGTTATTCTCAGTGTAAAAAGGTAAATTATGCCGATGCAGCTCTCGTTACGATGGCTTTTCTGTGCACGTAGTCTTGGGACCAAAATCTGTAGAAGTCCATTGACTTGAGTGCTTCGTTCAGAGTTCACTGTAACAAAAACTGTAGGTACCGCCCTTAGAAGCTCATTGTGCTAGTTTAGAATTTTATCCACAATTTCAATAATAATAATGAAAAAAAAAAAAAAAAATCACGAGCGATTTTTCGGCTTTCAAAACTAAAAACATTGGATTAAAATATCCACTTAATTTTTCTCCCAAGTTCCATTAGGCGAAAATCAAAATCAAAATTACACTAGTGTTTTTTGTTGTTGTTGTTATTATGAAAACGTAACTGCAAATTTACATGCTCTGGATTTTGGACTCTTTAGCATATGAATCTACAGTCTGTCTTTATCTTACTAACAATAGGAGAAAACAACCATAGCTGAGTTGGTAGAGCCTTCGATTCGCATCGAAGGTCCTGTGTTCAATCCCAACGACCGCCTATCCCGACTGAGGTTTCTCCAGGGCTTTTCATCCGTTAGACCACGATAATGCCGGGACTGAATCATGAAAATAGATCCTGGCCAATTTCCTCCTCACAGCATTTCCACTACTCAACAAAGGCGTTAACCAAAGATGCCTAAAGACAATTCAATTCAAATAGGAGAAAAATAATGCTCCTGGATTTAATTCGAAGTATTATGCCAGAATTTGTCTGGCTCGATTCGTAGAGAAAACTCGTGTCAAGATGGTCAACGTGAGTATATCCTGTGCAAAAACGTAATTATTCAGTGACGTAGCTAATTGACTCTGCCTCTCTCCCTGAAAATTTCAGTTGGTGCAGCCTTACCTGTAAAAAAAAAAAAATCTTATTTCTGAGCCGTGCGCTCCCCCTCAGTGTGGGGGCGGGATTTACGCCCTGTAAATATTGTATCACCCTGTATATTGATTTGCCAATTTTTTTCGTTGATGAGTAAAACAGATTAACGAAATGGAAATTAAATTATCTGTCACTTAGTTGCACCAAAATCGAAACAAACGTAAAGTAACAAAAAAAAAAAAAAAAACTATTTCAATTTTTCTTTGTAATTAATTGATGCGTCCCTGTTTAAAGAAAAGAACTTCAATCGAACATTTCGTTGCTAGGTTACGTTTCAACACACCATACAAGGGTGGTAGTTGCTTACATCCCTGTGGGAATTTCACTGGCCTTGTTATATGCAGAGAATTTGTTGGACCAGCTCCATTTAGAGTACGAAATGAAATGCATGATTGTGTGTGTGAAACAAGCCAGGTGATAGAACGATTTTGATCCAATTTTATCAGCGCTGTTCAATACATGAACAAATAGGCCAATTAAATATATTGAAAGAGCTGTTCTTGGAACTCGCAAATATACATTACATATCGATTCGTTGATCGTCATTTGTTTAAATAGTATTTTTTTAAGTTTAATACACAGGAAGTTTTTTTATCCTAATAATAGATTTTAAATCAACAGTACAGAATGTCTGCAAAATCATGTGTTGTCTCAAAACAGCCATGGCATTCATGGGCCCCGGCACATGAGGGCAAGTGCCCCCCTTGGCTTTGGCTTTTTCATTTTGTAAAATAGACAATTTCATTAACAACAGAAATAAAGGAAGGAAGTAACAGGTGTCCATGTATTTCATGCTAACAACTATTCGTGTTCATATGCACATTTAAAGTTTCGTATATTCATTAGATGTTTGCATGGACTCGATTTAGTGTATATACATCAAGGTCAAGATGTATCCATTGAGATAGTCTTGGATACGTGACGATATCATAAAGTAAATAGTGTCTTATTCCTTGGACAAAATACAAATACCTGTGAACTTTACTTTTTCTTTATTAGTCAGGTGTTGGGCCACCATTTGCACTTAGTACAACTTCTATACTTCAATGGAAAGGATTTATACAAATCAAGGGCGCCGATTTATGTGTAACTTTGGGGGGGCCCATTCATATATATATATATATATATATATATATATATATATATATATATACTGTATATACATATACATACATATATATAAGAGAACCAAGAAAGTTTTGTCGCTTTAGGTGGAGGTCTGTGTTCAATTGGCCCTCACACCGTGAGTTGAATGCGAATGGAGATCGGGCGAAGATCAGATGTTGGTGTGGGTATAGCCAACATACTACCTGCTTGTGGCAGTTCAGTTACATCGTGAACGTGCGGAAGGACAGAGTGAACATGGGACCTCCAGAGAGCGTCATAAGGGCGTGTATGCTGTACGAGTTCAAACTGGGGTCAAACGCAGCTGCAGCGGGGCTGAAGATATGCCAGGCCTTTGGTGAGGGTGTCGTGACTACGCGGACAGTGCAGCGGTGGTTTACCAAGTTTAAGGACGGTGACGAAACACTCGAAGACGCAACACGTGCAGGAAGACCAACACAGGTACCAAATGAAGATCTTCAGCCAGCAATTGAGGCGAACAGTGGCCAGACATGTGAGGAACTGGGACTACAATTCAGTGTGAGTGGAGAAACCATTCGGCAGGACCTCCATCAACTTGGGAAGCACTACAAGTTGGGTTGATAGGTCCCACATGATTTGACTCCGGGCCAGAAGGCAACGCGAGCAGACACCTGTGTCTCTTTGCTGTCTCGTCTGAGGAAGGAGCCATTTCTGGACAGGGTGTTGACATGTGATGAGAAGTGGGTCCTGTACGAAGCTCCACGGCGCCATCATCATTGGTTAGTATTCCACGAACCGATTCCAAAACAGCCGAAACCAGCACTGCACCAGAAGAAGGTCTGTGTGTTTGGTGGACTGCTCGCGGCATCGTGCATCGGGAACTGCTACCAGCTGGTAAGAGCATCAATGCAACTGTGTTCTATTCCGCAATGATTGCTCTGCTTTATGTTTCTTTATGATGTATCGAACGGTAAAGCATGACTTTCCAACAAGCTTGGCTTACCTGACCTGATGTGGATTGTTTTAATACATTACGTAGACTGTTCTTGTACACAAAAGGATACCTAGAACATTTCTTTCGAGAATAGGATTGGGTTGTTCAAATACTTTTTTACGATGAATTTCCGTAGTCGTCACTCTTTCGTTGCCTGTTACTTTAAGGCGTATCGGGTGGTAGTTAGTTCTGTAGTATTCTATCTAAGACATCCAAATTATCATAAAAGGGCAAGAGATTTCGAAATTGTCCGTGTTTTACGTGTGATACAGTCTCTTTTCCCTCTTCGTTGAACTTGTCCAAATACTTTTCTTTCCCGCTGCATATAGTTTCCCTATTTATATGTTGTATTAGAAACTCAAAATTACGGTATTAACGGTAAACAATAATTGCATCGAAACAGCAGTTCGAAGGATATATTTCCTAGTGCAAGTCTACTCCTAGTTTTGTGTGAGTTCTTCTTGTCGCTTACTTTTCTTGTATATTTTTTCTTTTTCTTAAATTATGTTTGTATATGACAAAATCACGATGAATGATCCTTAACCCTCGGAACGCCAAGATAATTTCATCTCACGGAACGCCAAGATGAGTCATTTTTGACCTATGTATCAAATAAAGTATTTCTCGTATCAAATAAAGTACTTGTTCAAAATCAAGGTATTTTAGAGTAGGGGTGTATTCATTGTATTGTATTTATTGCATTATCTTTTTTTTATTTATTGTATTTTATTTTTTCAAGTAGATACTACAAATTAATGAAAAATCCAGAAAAAATAATACATCATATTAACCTTGTAACCATTTTCATGGCTGTACAAAAATGAAGTTACCCTGAGTCTCTTACTTATTTACCCATATAAAGTACTACCTAGGTACATATCAAATTACCAGAATCAAACTACCTTACTCTATCACTCTCACATGTAAGGCACACCGTATCTGTTGTATTCTGATTCTTGCAAATGAAGCGATTACATTGCTGACAGTATGCGGCGTACTTGTCTTTACGACTACACAAGCAGCATCGTCCACGTTTCTTCGCTCTTTGATTGAGAAATTATAAAGTGTAGGTCGTTTGGAAAGAGGCGTGTTATCATTAGAACCGACAACAACTTATTTTCATATAAAATGCATTTAAAAATAGTTGCACAAAACGCCAAGATTGAGTAAAATTGACTCATGCTTCATTTTCTTAAGTTATTACATAATAAATACATGGGTTTAACGTCATTTTCTACCATACGGTTTTTGGACATGTGCGTGAAGAATGCACAGAATTTCACTCTTCCATTGAATGACTAATAGACAAAAATAATATTTTGGCTGTATGGGTCATTGGCGTTCCGAGCCTTAAACGACAGAAAATACTGTTTCATTTTTTCTTTCATTCTTTCTTCTCTTACTAAATGGTCTTTATCGATGTTATGCACGATACTCCTGAAACAACACAAGCAATGCACGAATTAACTCCTTTATCCAGGGGAGGGGTATTATACGTGATGTAATTTATTGATAAGTACTGTAGCACACGAGTTTCAGGGAGGAATTTATCAATGAAATAGATTTGCCAAAGGGAGATAAGCTTAGTAGAAAGGGAAAACGAATGACCATGTGCTGTAGAAATAGGAGAACCGAGTTCACATTATCATTTGCCCCCCCCCCATTAGGGGGGCCCACTACAACTTTGGTGGGGCCAGAGCCCTCAAAACCCCCCGGGATTTGCGCCCTTGATACAAATCCTTAACAGTCTTTAGTGAAATATTGTACCACTCGTCCAGCAGAACATTCACAAATTGCTGCAAAGGTACTGAAGAGAGACTGTTGGGTGTACTTGTGGCTTCAAAACTGCCCACAGGGTTTCAATAAAATTTAGGTCTGGGGATTGCGCTGGCCAGGGAAGATGCACTTTATCGTCGTACTCCTCAAACCACTTTTACGCTGTCCAGGTTCTGTGATTCGGCGTATTATCTTCCTGGAAAATAATGTTCTTGTTTCGAAGTCAATCTGAGACTATTGGAAACACATGGTAACCTAAAATGTTCACTCGAATGCCTCACGTTGACGCTTACATAGTTGCATTGATGCTCTGACCTGCTGGTAGCAGTTCCCGATGCACGATGCCGCGAGCAGTTCACCAAACACACAGACCTTCTTCTGGTGCAGTGCTGGTTTCGGCTGTTTTGGAACCCGTTCATGGGATACTAACCAATGATGGCGGCGCCGTGGAGCTTCGTACAGGACCCACTTCTCATCACATGTCAACACCCTGTCCAGAAATGGCTCCTTCCTCAGACGAGACAGCAAAGAAACACAGGTGTCTGGCCCGGAGTCAAATCATGTGGAACCCATCGACCCAACTTGTAGTGCTTCCCAAGTTGATGGAGGTGCTGCCGAATGGTTTCTCCACTCACACTGAATTGTAGTCCCAGTTCCTCACATGTCTGGCCACTGTTCGCCTCAATTGCTGGCTGAAGATCTTCATTTGGTACCTGTGTTGGTCTTCCTGGACGTGGTGCGTCTTCGAGTGTTTCGTCACCGTCCTTAAACTTGGTAAACCACCGCTGCACTGTCCGCGTAGTCACGACACCCTCACCAAAGGCCTGGCATATCTTCAGCCCCGCTGCAGCTGCGTTTGACCCCACTTTGAACTCGTAGTTTCAATGTTTTCACAAATATCTGATTATTTATTTTACTAATGTTATACTTGGTGTTATTTCCTTCATTTTCATCTTCTCTATCAGTTTCATTTCTGTTAAATTCTATATTAAAGCGGACGACGTTGTGGGCACTAGTAGTTGCAGTCATGAACAATCCAATTTGAAATATACAATTTGAAATATTTCCCCTAGACAGTGTAACGTCTATGTTTGATTCCGCTCCGGCTCTGCCTCTGAAGGTAGGTGGTCGTCCCTCTCTGTTTAAGACCACAAGGTTATGTTGTTCTATTAAATCTTCGAACATATCTCCGTTGTCATCTGTATCACGGCAGTGCCAGAGCGAAGACTTAGCGTTGAAATCCCCCAAAATAATTATACCCTTATACAAAAATCGAGGTAATATATCATCTATCTTTTGGACGAAGATCTCCCTCGGGATGGAGAATTGACAATATACATTCACAATTGTTATTTTATGTTTTCCCCTTGCTATATCGACACAGAGCGTCCATTTATCCGCATATTTTAGGTGTACGAGTGTATTTATTTTCCGATTAAAAATCACCACCGCAACCATTGGATTCGGATCCTCAGGCAGTATTGTTACAGGGCCTGCGGCATATTGATCAGTTTTCCTTTGTAGGTATATGGCTCCTGCATACGTGCTATGTCCACCTCTTCCTTTTCGCAAAATTGCCTAATTTCTGCTGTTGCTAATTTAGATCTATCCAAATTAATTTGGGCTACTTTAAAGCTGATTATGGTTGTCGAGTGTGAACATAGCAGGCGGGATACTTTTCCGCTTGAATGAAAACTATCCTTCCATATGCCATAACAAACTGCCTGTAGACATTATTCGTGTTGAACGATTCATTCCTCCTCTCGAAGACTTTATCAATTAATGTAAGCAAATCTTGTGGATCGCTGGTAATTCCATTGGCCCTAAGGTTAATCTTATCAACCTCCTCAATTATAGGGAAGGTTATTGTTTTTCCAGATGGATGTAGATTTCTAACAATTATTCGTAATGCCGCTGTCAGCATCAAAGGTTCTTCCAATTTCGCTAAATTGTAATTTAGGTTAAGGTTCTCGTAAAATGTATTTGAATTAAAGCAAGCCTCCTTTTTGTTTTCTATCGAAATTTGTACTACAGCTTGGCTTTCTTCATTTTCGGTTCTCCGGTCGTCTTGATCTTGTGTGTCTTCCATCTCGATGTCTTCTGTATCTTGATTAATATTCTTTATTGCTTTTCTCTTGTACAGCCTCGGTATCCAAGATTTCCAGTTCTTCTTTTTCTTCTTCGAGTTATGTTTTCCAGCTGTTGACGGTTCGTCTATCAACTCTGTGTTCTATTTTTTCTTTATTTCTTCCAATTCTTCTCTTGAAGGATCCATATTTGCCTTTTCCTCTTCATTCCTCTTTTCTATGTTCTTAGATGTCTCATTTTTTAATTCATCCAATGCCTTGTTGATGGTTCTGAAGAGTGAATCATCATTTATTATCATTTCAAATCCTATATTTTTAATTAGGTCTTCATATTCTTTAATTCTCTTCAGAACTACATATGGGTCCGCTCTCCATAAACCCATTCCAATAGCTGGTATTACTATCTTTTTCCTTGTAGTTCCCATAAGGTAAGATAGTAGATTTAATGTCTTATCCAAATCCTCTATAAAGTTTTCTCTGCTTGATTTTATGTGCATAAAGCCATATCCATACCTGTTGGTCGAAAAATATATTTTCAGGAAATCATTATGTTGAATTTCTATCTCTTCTTGCTTCATTTCTTCTAACTCAAATACATCATGGGATAATGACACTATCTGTGCGAATCCTCTGGGAAATGTGCTAAGTTCGGGGTTAATAAAATGAATAACAATCTGATTGCTATCCTCTAGGTCAATATGTCCCAGCTTCATCGTGAAGTAATTATCTGTTGATTTCGTATAACTGTTGGTTAACCAATTCTTGATAAATTCATTTTTTTTATTTTTATTAAATTCCATTAGTCTAACCAGATTCCTTTTAATTTTACACGGGGGGAGCTTTTTAGATAATAGAATTTTTGGGAGTTCGACACAAATAAACACGTCTAATTGTTGGGAATAAAGTAAACGGCTACGTCTAAAATTAGCACCAATTTCTAGTCCCCAGCTGCCAAAGTTTTATACTCTTTATACCAGTTTTTGCCGGGACCAGGTGTTTAACTGTTCAGCACCTAACATTCGACCATAAATATTGGGTTCCTGAAGTTCTCGGCGAACAGTTCTAGTAGAAATATGATCGGCACGATGACACTTTAGTTATAAACAGCTGGCAATTGGATACCTGCGACGAAAAACAACCTAACCCACAAAACCATATTCTTGAGGAAAATAAGGATAAGTAAGTGAACCAAAACCAATTATATTTTTTGTTGGTCGGATAAAGAGGAGCAGTGAATGAATCTGATTAATATTCTTGTTTCATTTTGGAAGCAGTAAGGCTTAGATATTTATTCCTCTTTGTCTCAAGAACAATATTTTGTGGTTTGGACTGTTTTTCGTCGCGGGTATTCAATTATAAATTTCTGCCGCTGTTAGGGTTGCGATTCGTCCGGGATCCTTCTCCCAAACACTTTCTCCCAAATGCTTCATGTCATAAAGAAGTTTGACTTTATTGAGCACAACAAATCTTATGCCTAATTATAGTGTTTTATCGTCTAAAATGTTTTAAGATATGCTAGTTTGACACTGCTCCAGTAACACATCGATATCGGCTGATATCAATAAAGCATTATTTGCGGTTTCGACCGATGTTGTTATCCGATACTAATCAATATCAAATGGCAAAACAAATTAGCCGAAAGCGGAGATCGATATTCATCGCTATTGGAAAGCACAATTTTTCACAGAGAGAAATTTAACGTTGTAATAAACAAAGATGCAATCAGCTGACAGATAGTTATTAGAAATGTGTCTTAATACAAAGACATTTAATCTGAATGTCGTGCAGGTGACGACATCTCAGGACTTCTATGAACAGGACAATCTATGAGATATAAGTTTGGAAGATGATATATGGTTTATTTACTGTAATTATAAACAGAAAACTCATTTCCTTACTGTATGTTGATCTTGTAACTTTCTTTCACTCACGATGCTGTCTGAATTAGCTAGTGTTTCTTTGATACAAATGTCGTAGGTTACTGTATTTTCTAAACTATATTTAAGAGTGAACTTAACAACATTTTGTATTAATTGATGCTAAATTTCATAATGTGAACAGTGTTAGAATCTCGTACATTAATTTTAATAACTTGTTTTTTTTCTTAATATTATTAATGAATATTAATGGCGTCAATACAACATTGTAGTTATTTGCAAATACAGGAATATTCTTTCAGTTGGCATTTCTTGAATTTATTTACCTGATATAAACCATACCTCAAGAAAGAACTGGATAAATTCATAATATCAGTGGGGGAATTTCTTCATTCAATGATTATGTGTGTACTATTTCTTGTGTATGTTAATTGTGGTATGATTTCTTTACCTGTTTTCTTGTAAGGTAGGTGTCACTGATACGACCAAGCTAAGGTGTGAGAATTTTTCAAGCCGCCATTTTGAAAGAAATGTTAAGAAATTTTTTAATTATTTTTATAAGTTAATGGACTTTCATTAAAAGAAATTCATGCACCATGAAAATAGTTTTACTGGTCAAAAATATCCAAAATCTACCTAGCGGCCATATCAGGAACATGTGCATATAATATGGCCACCCTTGTTCCATGTTATACAAATTATGATTTTTTTCTCAGTTTCGTAATGCAGTTGTACTATAATTAAAGATTTGTTTTGCTAATCAAATGTGGAGTCAAAACAGGATTTTCTATTAAGATGATATTGTTTACAAAATGAACATTAACTTACAATTGAAGTTCATTTATAAAACTTGAACACCAATGAAGAGAAGACAAAACAAAAAAGAGAATGTTAAATTACTAGTCGCGATTGGCACAAATAAAAATGTCTTGTCAGCAGCAGTGAGGCCAACACACTCTTCGTGGTAGAAATTCCCGCAGCTTACGCAGAGTCAGGTGTCCTTGGTTCGTCCTACTGACAAAGACTGCAGTACCAACTTTCTGGTTTACTGAGAATTTTTCTTGCAAGGTTGCTGCTATTTGTTCTTTGTTTTATTGGTCAATGGATGTTTAGTGGTTGGTCCCATTGTCACTGTCGACAACTGAACGTCTTGTGGCTGGAAAATATTTTATAGAGCTCAATCCCACGAGAATTCATGGCTGGTCTTATGGCCCTGGTTGTTTTTCACTTCCTTTCTGGCGTTGCCAGATGCTTACCAAAGCTTGAAGATGGACTGCTGCTGTATGATTTAGTGCCTGGTGGAAAGTAATCTGTATCCATACACAGAGTATCAACGCGAAGAGGATCATCTGGATCAGACGATGATGACAAATCAATGGCAATGAGCTTGGTGGCCATATCAGGATGTAATGTATCGGGATATCCTCAAAAAAAGGGAAACACAAAAGCAAACAAGGGGACCCATGGCGCCCTGTTGCAGAAAAGGGGGCTTTCCAAAAACTGCAAATAACGTGATCAAACTTACCTGTGAGACAAGCCTACATTACGCCAGAGGAGAGGGCCCAAAACAAAAAAAAAAAAGAGAGAACCGCTATCGGACCTAAAGGCAGGGAGGCTACCTACCCATCAGCACCCTGCTTCAGCCAAGAACCATCGAAGACATAGTACACACTATTTTAGTCCCACGAAGCATGCATGGAAGAAGCCCGAAAGAAGTGCCAAAACGAAGAAAGTTGGCAAAAACAGAAGACGAGGAAAAGCATCCTCAAAAACAGGGAGGGGTGGGGGGAGAGACGCAAGCGAGAACATCCCGCAGGAAAGTAAAACACAAAACGCTATTTTAGTGACATAACGCAACTAGGCCCCTAAAATGTACAAGGCTCTACGCACCCGCGCACTAGTTAACATTTATCACGAAATTTAGATAAGCACAACTGATCGGACTATTCCCTAATGTTTGCAGAAGCAATGAATCAAAATATCATAACTTTACTTCATCTGGAGTTATTTTCTCATATACACATGAAATAACACTTCGCGGACTGAAATGGCGAAAGATTGGGAACCTTACTGCAATACCACAGTGATGGTAAACTACCTAAATCTTAGTAAAACCCTAACACGAGAAATATCTGGTAAAATGTAATTTATTTTTAATTAAAAATGACAAACGCAATGCAAAAAGACTGATTGCTGAATTAAAAAAAAAAAAAAGTTTCTGAAGAGAATCTTTTAGCACATCACAACATGTTTTTAAGGTGATGTTATTTTCACATATCCAAGGGTAAATTGATTATTTACAGAAATGCTCTGCCTAAGAGCAAAGATAAGAATTCACACACTTCTTTTCCAAAAGATTAGGTTACTTTTGTTTTTCAAATGTGGTAGACATTCTACACTTGAGAATAGGTAAACAAAATTTCCACAATCATAGAAGTATAACATTTCTTTCTACGAAAAGGTTAATTTACAGATATAGCTCCTGGACAGCAATTTACTTTAATATTTCAAAATAGTTGTCAAACATTTCGTATGTATTTTTCATCTTTGTACTTAATACAACCTAACCTCCAATTTGATAACACAGTAGAGACATACTATAGTTCGGTTAAGTGGAAACATACAGATTGAATTCTATATGCGAGCTGGCTTACGGTTTGCGAAAACAACGGAGGAGTTTAGAACTTCGTTGGTAATCGGAATAAAACATTGCGAATCGTTAAAATCTTAACGTTTACTAAACCGGACATTCTATAGATATTTCGTGAAATTTAAAACATACCAGATCTGAAAAAAGCAAACAAAATGCTGAGTGCAAGAAGAACATGCATTTGAAAGGTAACATCGACCATAGTGCAAGGTAAAATATTCAACGTATAGGAACCAAAAATTTTACAAGCTGAAATTTCACTATCTAAATGTAGGTGAAACAGACTTGGTTTTCTGAGAAAGAAAGAGGTATTTTAAGACAATAACCATACATTACCTGTTAGTAAAACCGACCACCGGCGCCTGCCAAATTAAGCGGATATCACCACTTCACACGTGCTTACACAAAAACAAAAAATCACTAACATGCTGAAGGCGCACAAAATTACTTTCACACTGAAGAAAAATGGACAAATGATATATATTAATTTGATTTAAGAAAAACGAGAAAAAAGACTGCACGCTACATATACCACAACAAATCACATCACACACTGACGAACTTCACAAATTCTTGTTGCACACTATAGGGGCAACCATAGTGGAGGAAGCAAAACGCCAACTGCAGAAATTCGTTTCTCAGCTCCTACTATGAAGAATTTGGGGAAAACTGCTTTCCAAAATTGTTGTTATTCACAAGTCGAGGCTGCTTTATGTATTATTAAATTTTTTAGACATTGGTTGTACTATAATTTTGCTTTAAATATAATTTCCTAAAACAGCCTGTTTAGTGCAGCTTTTCCTACTCGACGACCATGTTTTAACTACTGACTGGCTTCAGCCAATCAGAGAAGAGAACTGAAACAGACAACAAGGGTGAAAGGGGGTTTGGCTTAACCAACAAAAATCTCGACGAAAAATAAAACAACAATCAGATCCTTTTAATTGTTTTTGAAGATTTTAAGCTAAAGAAAAATTGTTGAAAAAATAATGTAATAAAATATGCAAAGAATAATCGAGTAATAAAGTGAAGAAACAATAAAAATTAAAATCCCGCCAATCAACAATGAAAGGGATTATCTAAGTGGCTCGGCTTCTTTGATATGTGGACAAATAAAACTGTTTGAAGAAAGCCGAAGCCGAAGAAATATTACCGATAAAGCACTAACAAAAAAGAAAAAGAAGACACATAAAAAGGGGAGAGGGTAAGATATGTTGTGACCAACTGAAAATGGGTCACTACAAGGAGCAAGTCGACTTTCACGAAAATCGTTTGATTATGAACAACTCGTAAAAGATAGGCTACCAATGACAACACCAATCGAAAGATCATTAAAAGCTTAATACAGTACGATGGATGGGTTTCATGAAAAAAGTCTTTGAGAAACATGCAAAGGGACTTATCAGAGAACAACAATAAGGGGTCACACGAAAAAACAAAAGAAACAATTGACGCCGTATTGCTCTACCTGGCTGGACCGGAAATGATCACGTGACACACTGCCAGGCTCCCTCCCGGGATGCTGATACCATATAGCGGATTTTTTGGTTAGCTTACTCACAATAGGGGGTGGTCATATCAGGAACATGGCCCATAACAGGGACAACCATCTTATATTAAGCATGCAATAATTGGAGATTCATGACCAGATGGACAGGAAATCCTTATACAGTATAAGAAAATTAAGTAGAATGAATATGGTGAGTTCAGCGGCAATAATTGCTAGCGAAATCCGTGACATCATCGGACTCTTGTACGTGCTTTCAGCTAGAACTGTGGTTCGCATTTTCAGAAATTGTTAACGGAGTTTTTAGGTCGTGTGCAGAGCTGAAACTGAGTCAGTTTTTTTAACCCGGACATAGGTGACCTGGTCCGGAACCTGATTCGATCTTCATCCAAATGACCAGAGGGAATTTGCGACTCGCCAACCAAATGATCAAATATTGACTTACGCCTCAGACTACACTACTATCTTAGTCGACGGTTATTTGCAGCCCCCCACCCCCTAGGGGTACTTTTGTTCTTTCACGGGATATGAGATTATGTTCCATATGTTATTATTCGAACGGTCACGATGGGCGGATTTATGGGGGGAATTGCCCCCAGTGATTTCAGAATATCTTTAAATGACTCCCGGTGAAGCTTCCACCCTTAAAGTAATTAACCCCTCCCCAGGGTCTCTCTCTCCTAAATCCACCCATGGTGGTCACCACTGAAAGAAATACTGTTCAAACGCAACCGTATTTATTGGGGAAACAATAAAACTCTGTTCGGGTCACCGGGTCAGGCCAGGTCCCAAATATAGACCCAGTCCAAGGCTTGGCCTGAATGACCCGGTTCACTGTTCAATATTTTCGGCCAGTTGTCCTGTAAAAGTCAGGAAACTAGATGAATGGAACATGACTAACATAGACCAGAAACGCTTCAGTTTCCAAACATATTCAAGCAAAGAATACTTAGAAATTTTCTTTAGCAGGTTCACAGTCTGCATCTCAATAATAGTCGTAATGTGAACCTGCATAATACGAGAGAAAATTTCTTCTAAGTATTCTTTGGTTGAATATGTTTGGAAACCGAAGAGTTTCTGGTCTATGTTAGTCACGTTTCATTCATCTAGTTTCCTGACTTTTTACAGGCAACTGGACGAACATTTTTAACAGTGTGACCTGTTTCAGTTGTGGTTGTGTTCCTTATATTTTCCATTTCTTTTAACATTATATCTACTCTGAATCAGAGGAAGTTATTTCTTGGATCGCTTAAGGAAGAGAAACACTGATTTTTAGTGTGTCAGACGGATTGCTTACACCTAAGGTAGTCACGTATTTGAGGGAGGATATACCTCTGTGTACTAAGAAAAGATATTGTAATATTAACGATATTATCGTAAAGTTAACGATAAAATATGATTATTTTGAACATGTATTGTTAAGCGTGTATTGTTGACTTATGATTTGTTCTCAACCGTTTACCATACATGGCCGTCGGCGCAGTAAGGATCCCGGAATTTGGAAAAGAAAAATGTAAAGATACATAATCGAACCCGACCTTACCTAACCTCCGCTAACCCATGGTCACTAAAAATGCAAGAAAGCAATTAATAATAATAAATATTAATAGATATAAATGTATTTTAAAAAAAGAAACGAAAAAAAGTTTTGCTCCCGTCGGGATTCGAACCCGAGTTCTTTCACTCAACAAACTAAAGCCTTAACAAGTTTTTTTAAATTTCATTTTATTGCTCATCTAACATAATACAAAGAAATTAATAAAAACATTAACAGAATGAAGAACTGGGCAAAACTACAGAAAAATGAGAAACTTATTATCCTTATCCAACCAAAATAACACAAATAGAAACATAGAAAGATAACATGGTGTCACTAGGTCACAGGGGCGACCTTGCAAACGGTGATTTGGAAGTTGTATTTACATTGCACGTATGTTACGTAACAACGCTCGAACATGGCAACACCATGTTCGAGCGTTGTTACGTAACATACGTGCAATAAAACAAATTAAAGAAGGACAAGGGATGAAATAAACTTCATTGAGCAAATGTTCCACGTAGGCCTGAGAGGATGTATAATAAATACTTCAACATTCAGATAATTAGCCTTTGCTATTCTCAAACAAATTAACTAACAATATTATATTGTTAATGAATCGTCAGTATTGTTGAATTTACAATAAATCAACCCGAAATACAGTAGCTTCATCTATTGCAGCGGTTCTGAAAGTGTGCTCCGTGACACTGTCCGTCAAAAACTATTGTGTCGATACTTGATAGCAAAGATTCTCAAATAATCGGTGAACTTCTTCCCTTTCGCTATGCAGTGACTGTACTTTCTATACATACCTTGAAATCACGTATTAATGGCACTCAGTGATATTTTCAACCTCAAAAAAGTAAAAGTTATATAAACTCCATATAATTTTCAATACATCCATTTAGTCTTTTAAAATAGCAAGTTGGTAGTAAATACCACCACAAAGAGAAAGTGGCGATGATGAGAGTAACGAATTTTCCCAAGTATCGGTATTAAAATGGGCTGGACATATACTCTTCGATATCAACTGTTTAAATGTTAACAGTAGAGAAAAGACGAATGCGGTTTACTTCAAACTACAGGAGCAAACGAGGGCAAAGAGTTTGTTCTGTCGGCAAGCACTCTCGGGACAACAACGGGTATACGGCTTTTCAGGAAGCACCTGCCATCTACACGGGGTTGAAAAATAACACCGACAAATATACCTTACTAGATTCCTGACATGGAAATAAGAAACAAAGTTTAGATCGTGGAGGGTATACAAAATCGTTTCGGCACTATACGAAAATGAACTTTGGATTCCCAGAAATTCTCTTAAGTAAAGTTGACTCGTGAATGGGACCACTTTGCATTTGCAGCAAGTAAAAATAGTTCGTTTGCGTCAGGTCGATATCTCAAATAGATTTCCTTCGTGAAATGAGTTTCTTAAAGATGGGTTACAAACAGGAGTAAGAATTTCATATATTTTAACGAACTTTTGGTGTACTTATCAGTAAGAGAGACTGCCATTGTCCGGTTGGATGGCCGTGATTACGTCTATCATCTTTACTCATACGGAAATGCATCTTACTCTTCCTTATTTCGACTAACCATTTATTCCACAATGTCTGAGAATCCCCTATTTCCTTTGGAGATTCCCTTGCGTATCCATTTCACAATTTTGAAATAGGCATTTTTTTTGACGGAGTAGGTAGTCTTGCAGGGTACGTGCCACCTCAGTTCTACTCTTAATGGTATTGGAAATATCAATCTCTACAGTTCATTTTCGCACACTTTCGGAAGTCCATGGCGCCTAAACGAAACATTTGTCCACCCTCAATTGTCTATACTTTGGCCTCGATTGGCCTAAGTTCGTCATACCTGAGAAATGTTGTCCTTCCGTGACCATTCTTCCGAGGTTAGGAATTGGGAAGCAGTGGTCAAGGTCTTAATTCAGATATCATCCCTGCATTCACCTGACCAACTGAGAAAAACCCTGCTAAACCTAAGTCAGGATAGACGGCAGTAGTGTTTGAACTCGAGTTCCTCCGCATTACTGCTTCGAAGTTCCCAACGTCACCAATTGGACCATTAGGTTTGAGTCATTGGTTCTTTATTTGTTTATTTATTGTTAAGTTTCAGATACAGCTTGAGTTGCCATTTTACACAGAAACAAAATAACAATGCAACAAACTAAAGGTCCATCCGAATCCACCATTTAGTACCCTTGATTATGCCGTTGTACCGTTTGATGCGCCGTTGTTGCTATCCGAATTGAGCGGCGTAGGGCGTAATGAAGGGTGTGTATCGACGGCACATCTTGTGTACGCTTGGATGTAACGTATCCACCGTTTGTGCGGCTAGAAGCCATATTTGAAGAATGAGAAAGTAATGTGTTGATTTGAAGATATTAAATATTGAAGATATTGAAGGTGTTTGTGTGAGTGTTTTAATTTTTTTTAACGTTAATCAACTTTTCTTAATAGTTCGATAAATTTCCACTAGTAAATGCAATCGTTTGTGGAAACCAGTTGTTATGACTTACGGTGATTTGTGGCCCACGCTATACATAACTGATTTCAGATCAGTTTCATTAGAAATAATGAACAAATTTTACTTTGGGGGCCCTAAATGTGTAAAATTTACAGGAGAAATGTAATGTTTGCAAAGCGTGTGGAAGAGTGGAAAGTACGTTGGAGTGTTAAAGGCAATGTGCATAGCGTGTAATAAAAATATCTCACATTACATTTCTCTAACCTGTCTTTGCTCTTTCGACACTGTAGTCCGAGATTTTGAAGCATAAATACGCGCCATACAAAGCATTCATATAGTTCCGCATCTGTGGATATACTAGAGTGGGTATTTAACGAAATAATAATGAGACATAATTTTTCATAATACTTTATAAATTTCTGGTTGTCATTAGGTTCTATAGAAGTGTCAGTTTAAATGATTTGGAAGGGAATGACGTAGAGACCGTACATATGTCTTAATAGCTGGCGGAACCTGGGGTCCCAAAAGTAAAGTTTATCCTAAATAATAGGGATACATTTATCCCTTACGCAAGTAACTTAACCTTTGTTAATTATCCCTGTGTAACTTTGTACACATGAATTAAAAGAATGTAATGTTATGTATAGTGCAGACCAGGTAATGTAACCTATCACGGAGCTGCTCTATTGTAAACACTTCAGGGCCCTTGTACTCTTTTAACTTTTTCATATTTTATGCAATCTAGCCTAACCTTGCTTTAACGTAGCGTGTTGAGTCTCAAGCCAGCATATGAAAGACATGTGATTGCACGAAAAAGTTAAGAATATTAGGATCGTGCAGTGATTATAATCCAAACAAATTACTTTTGTTATGTGAAGGTTGCATCACGTTCTTAGCGTTGTCATACCTAATGAGAAACTGTATTATTGGATTTTGTACACGGTAGAAAAACCACGCCGATAAATTTACGAATTAATATAAACCTCATGCCAACAATAACATGTAAACACATAAGAAAAGGAAAGTACTTGGTTTAGGAGTAAATGGATGATCCGCTCGTGTAGAGCTTATCAGCTTCTCTTCAGATTATATTAAATTTGATAACGTTGAAAATAACAAAAAAATCTAACCGAGTACTCTCGGAATATTAATTCCACTCATGTTTTATTCTCACGGGAACAAATCTACTTTAGGGTAAGCACGCTTCAATCAAACTTTTCCTAACCTAGTGTAATCAAGGTTAATGAAAACTAAATTAATTTAACCTGTTACCCTAATGGGAGAAATTTAAACAACATGAAAAGAAACTAAGCCAAAAAGTTCCGGAGTTACGATAGATGGTCCACCATCGTATCAATAAAATTTACATGTACAAGGTCGCAGATGGGACTACAAAAAACTTTATTTATTGTTTCGAAAGTAAATTTACCTAACCTGAGTACAAGATTGTATTGGAGCAGTCGGCTACCATAGTTCTTACAGAAAAAAAAAGTCCAGAGACAAGCTTAGTACAATCTGCAATAGTAGTCTCGCGAGATATTTTAGCGCTATGCTTAGGGGTTATCTACACAGCAGCAAGGAAACACCTAGAGATGTGACCATGACTTGCTACCTGATTAATTTAAATTTTTAGTCTCCAGATATCTGGGTGATAGGTGAGGGAGTCGACCACAGGTGACCTAGTTTCAAAGTATCATCCCCGTATTTATCTGGTACAACAACAAAACACGGAAAAACTTCAGGCAGGCCATAGATATCGACCTCGGACCTACCGAATGCAGATATATGTTTGAATTGCTGTCCTAGAATATCTACTTTCGCGTCACTTGTATTTCTATGTATACGAATTTTCTTTTCTTTCTTTTTTTTATTATTTTACTACATTAAGATTTTCAAACCGCAACAACAGAAGTGCCTTGATTTGATATGTCACATAGGGTTCTACCCTTTCTCATGTCCCGATAGAGGGGTCACCCCCTCCAAAATTTTGAGTATAACTTTAAAATTTTTACTGTTAAAGTTGATCCTGAAAAATTCTACGTACAATTCCTAGCCCCACCTATTTGCCTTTGTAGAAATCCAGTAAGATGCTGCATATTTTCAGATATCATTCTTCCAGGAAATTTATTATTTTCTCACGATCTGCATTTAGTAAACTGTTGCAATGTAGTTGTAACATTTGTTGATAACTTTCTGTTTAACATTTTACTTTCTTCGGCCTGAGCCAAAGTTGCCAAAAAGCCTTAAATAAAAATTCAATTCAATTCCCATTTCTTCGGAATAAGACCTTCAACATTCATATATGTACTTTGCGTCCATTAGGCTTTCAACTGTTATTACAGTAGTTCCATCTACCGTTTGAAATCGGACAACGGCGCTAAACAGGGTACAACGGGACGATGCAAATAGTACACTCGACGGTGCACCGTTGGATTCGGTTACAGCTTAAATAACTTCACTACAAACTAAATAACTTTACTACAAACTAAATAACATGAAATTAAATAAAAAAAAAACACATAACACAGCAATTGATATAAAAAACATAACGATTATACTACACAAGAGGAATAACTCACATATTTATATTTAGCGTTCGATGGAAAGTGTGTTCAGATCCGAAAATATCAATATTTGAATCAAGGTTATTGTACATAATTACTAGTCTATGGAATAAGGAGCGCTGCAGTATACTTAGCCTAGGCGTGGCACAATGAAGGAGGTTATTATTTCTGGTTATTCGCAAGGGAACACGGAAGTAAAATTTAGATATCAACTCTCCAGTTCTAAGATTACCGTTAAGTATCTTGTACAAATACATCAAATCTGCCAGCTTGCGACGAGAAGAGGGTACGTGGAGACCAAGAACGGATAATAACTCTGGTTTGCTTAAGCTACGTACTGATGGTATTCTTCTTTTGACTATAGCAAGAAAAAAGTTCAGAACAGAATCAATATGAGATAAATTAGAAATACTAGCCATGTTCCAAATTGGGGAGAAATATTCAATTTTAGGGGAGATGAAGGTTTTGTAGAACATACTCAATGAATGAAGGTCCTTAATTTCTGTAAATCTATAGAGAAGACCAAGTAAGCGCATAGAACTGTTAGTTACAGAAGTCACGTGATCAGCAAATAGAAGTTTTTCGTCAAATACCACTCCAAGGTCCTTTTGAGAAGAAACTTTAGCAATAGGATTATCATCAATGATATAGGCAGATGGGATTTGATTCCTCTTTAATGAAATAGTAAGAAAAGAAGATTTTGAGGGATTTATTTTCAAGTTCCACGCATCACACCAGTCCAAGAGGTCAGAGATGGAATTTTGGAGATCAGCAACATCCTGTAATGATCTGATTTCTCGAAATAATTTACAGTCGTCAGCAAAAAGAAGAATTTTGGTTTCAGATGACGAGAGATGAGATGGGAGATCGTCCATATATAGAAGGAAAAGGAGCGGGCCCAAAACACTACCTTGAGGTACACCAGAGAGAACGGGAACAAAATTAGAAGATGATCCAGAAAGAACAACACGCTGTTCGCGGCCAGTGAGATAGTCTCGCAATAATGAAAGGAAGTTACCATGGATATTGAATCGGTGAGTTAATTTATAAAGAAGAAGATTACAATCAATTCTATCGAAAACCTTACTAAGATCTAGATAGATGACATCAAGTTGTGTGTTATTGGACAGGCATTGGGTAGCATCAGAGAGTAACAAGGACAGGTTTGTAAGAGTGGAACTACCAGGAAGAAAGCCATGTTGAGCAGAGTCTAGATAGGGTGAGACAAAATTATAAAGTCTATCTTTGATGATTCTTTCACACACCACAGATAAAATAGATAAAAGAGAAATGGGTCTGTATGAAGAGACATGGGTCTTATCTCCAGATTTCAGAATGGGTATAATATTAGCCTGTTTTCAAGAAGAAGGAAATACACCTTCGGCAAAACATCTATTTAGAATACGAGAAAAAGGGTAAGTCAATGACTCAGCAGTATTACGTAAAAAAATAGCACTAATGTTATCATAGCCGGGAGAACGATTTAGAGGTAAAGAAGAAAGCAGATATTTTACCTCATCAGATGATGTACTTAATGAAGACAGTGAATGTGAACAGATCGGTTGAAGCTGAGGAGGTGGCAAAGGAGGAGATTGGACACAGAAATTGTTGGAGAAGTATTCATTCAATAGATGTACCGTACCCTCTTTTCACCAACCGCTGTAGCCGAATCGTAAATTACTGTCGGAACACGTGACTGACATCTTCTTGAGTTTATGAGGGACCAAAATCTTTTAGGATTGGTACATATTTCAGATGTTACCTCGTTAATATAATTTTGATACTTTGCCCTAAGCAATTTCTTGGAGTAGCGCCTGATCTGGGAGAAAGAACTATAAGTATGTGCATTAGGATGTTGCTTCCAAAGCTCCCATGCAAGTTTTTTATTTTTCAAAACAGACCGCGCTTCTGTATCAAACCAGGGAGGATATTTAGAGGATCGGAATTTCTTTGTAGGGACAAAGTCTTTACAGGTAGCATGAATTACATCCGTGAACAAATCAATAGCTTCATTTACAGTTAAGTTTTCAAGTATACACCATGGGAAAAGAGAAAGAGCGCAGTTAATATCATTCCAACGAGCTTTTCTCCAGAGAGGAATATGCTGCCTTGGAGTGAAAGGAGGAGCTTTCAACTTTGTTTTAAAAATATTAATGGATAGTTCCACCTCCAAACTCTCGTGATCAGATGAAAGTAAATTTAGAGATGGAGTGATAATACATTTATCACATGTGGATAACACATAGTCCAAAATTCTATTGCCCCTTGTATTGTGCATATTGTGTTGGGAAAGTCCGAGACCATGTATAAAAGTTTCCATGAACCAAGCTTCATTACTGTCTGTGGGAACCCCAGTCTTTATATCTGACCACACCATGTGCATATTAAAATCTCCGAACAATAACACATCACCTTCTGAAAGTGCAGCTAATGTTGAATCTCTGCAGGTCATTAACAGTTTCCTGGGACTATTTTTATGTGGACGGTAGAAACAACCAATTAGTAATTTTTTGCTTGCATTAAGACGCATACGGGAACATACGGGAACATACGCAGGTTCTTACGGGAACATAATCCCTTACACTGTACATAAATTATTTTGGGGTTTCGGAGCCTCGTATTTGAGTTAAAAGGGCTCCGTGGACACAAAAGTTTGAGAAGCACTGATCTATTGACATTGTACGTTGTACAGAAGTTTGTCTCTTTAGGGATAATATTTTGGAGTAATAATATTATATCAATAACAGAATTCCATCTGGGAGACTGAAGTCCCCTTCGCGTGGGTGTGCTTGAACTAGAACGTTCAACCCCTAAAAGAGTAAAGTGTTGTTCGAATCGCTCTTCTACTACCGGTAACAAAAACTAACATTAATATATGCTAAAATACATATCCATGTGCCATTCTTCTGTTACTGCCCATAAAATTAATTTTATCTTATCTTAAGTGCCATTCTTTCTAAAATTCTTTAAACAATTTCTTTAAACGTATGTCAGTCAGTGGCGGCTCGTGGTTGAAACAGGAGGTGAAGTTCTACCAAAGCATTTATATGTAAACACGCTTTCATATTAGCTACTGATAACAGTTATCCTGAATATCCAGACTTTACCGATTTATTCTTAATGTCATTTACTTATCTTACTCAATGTTGAGCATCCTGCTGGATTCCCCCTCCCCAATATACCATGCAATCATTAATTCATATTGTTCTCCTTAATACTGATTTTCTACCTTCCAAAACAATACATCGTTTCAGTCAGTTTGCTACTTCTCTTCAAAATGACCACACTTTCACATGGCTGTGCTTAGTACATTTATGATTGAAATAGAAATAATACTTTTCTTGAGCTTTAATGAAGTAATTTTTCAAACAGTGAAACTCCATGGGACTTTTGGTGCGTGGCTCCCCGGTTCGTGCCACGCGGGCTTTGTAGTGGACAAAGGCCTTGTGCGTGGATTTTCTCGAAGTCGGGGCTCTTCCGTTTTTCTTCCATTTTCTTCATTCCACCGATTCTCGCATTATTCGGCCACAGTCAAAGTACGCTTTCCAAAGGTCTTGAATATTCAAATTTAAATGTAACTCCACAAATCAACTTGAGCATTATTTTTAAAACCTTGCTTCATGTTCTCATGACGTATTTCATGCAATTATAGATTTTTTCTTACTACAAAAGTATGGTTCTCTTTTAGAGTAAAATAGCACTTACTCAGAGCTGCACATGAGGCAAAAAGCGACCAAAACTAACTACATTTTGGTATCGTAATTTCCCTTCGGTTCCACATCAGAACCTTTAATTTTTTTAGCCTTTTCCACACCACCCTTAAGATTGAGTGAATTTGCATGTTTTCTTAAACGCAGTATTCCGAGAATGCCTACGACAAAATTCATAGAAATGATTTGTCCATCAAGTCTTTCTCTTTGGTCCCATGAAGAGAATGAAGGAAACAGTAGACAGAAACCCAATCAGATAGAAGGACGTTTCGTAAACGTCCCTTTTTATGTCATTTTAGTACTAATTACTTCGCTAGTCTCAAAGAAATACGAGTAGTTAAATTTAAGTTTCAACAAACACCACCCGGGAAACGTTCTCGGCACTCCGTGAACTGAACTCTTCTGCATTAAGTCAGTCGAGCACCGCATCCGGCGTCAGGTTAATGAATTAACAGGCTTTCGTATATTAGGTACAAATCTACAAAAACAATCTATTTTTCTATTCACGTTAAACCAACAGGTTCCATTTCATACCTTTTTACACAAGCTGTTACTGCTAATTCTGTTACCTCATAATCTGCTTAAATATCTCTCCTAAACAATATCTGTGTCATTAGACCACATTAACTGCGAATGTAAACATTTTAATCTGTATTATGCTCATGGTAAAGGTTTAGGCAGTGTTTGATTTATTATAAATTACGAAGGGGGGATATAAAACTAGTATTTGTTTGTAACTTTCAACGTACTATCTGTTTGGGTAGAAATATAAAGATTTATCCCTGGTTGGGATGATATTCGGAATCAACTACCGAGGATGAAATTCTCACGCAATAGGGAAAATCGTGGAGGGTTTTTTCAGTATCTGCTTGAGCGAGTCTCTCTAGCTAGTAAACTTATTTCGCGATTTTCATTTTATGCATTCTATAAATACTAATATTAAAATTTTCTTCGTATAAATAATCAATGCATGTATCTGCAATATAAACTTATACGATCATTTTATCATGGACAAAGATTTTTAAGCAGTCTTTAAAACCTAATAGTGAAGATGCAACCAATTAATATACATAAAGTTTTATTAATATAAATATTTATGTCACTAATTTAAAGCTAATATAAATATTTATGTCACTAATATAAATATTTATGTCACTTATCAAATTTGTATATGCTCCGGATAATGACGAGGATATATTTTTCTTTGTCCATTTAAGTGGAAAATTGTGGCTTTATCATTTGACGGACAGATTAACTCCCATACTTGGCTTCGATTTTTTTAAATCCATTTTAAGGGCTTTAGGCATCTATGGCTCAGGGCGTATGGATGATGATGGGGTGGAATGAAGAAAGTGGGAGGAAACTGGAGCACCTCAATAAAATCCACTTACACGGTGTTTGTTCACCACAAAGCCCACATAGCATGAGTAGAAATCGATCCGACGACCCCAATATCAAAGGTGAGTACTTGGCTTCGACATAGGCTCAATCCGATATGCGTGTATCATAATTACATCTGATGGTACTAATGGTGAACCTACAGGGTGGGGCGAGAGAAATTTCCATTGGAGCTTCAAAATTCTTCAGGGAGTTTGTTATGAGCCATGGCAAAAGGTAAAATATTGTTCTTGAAAGTAAAATTCCTCTTTTAGCGCAATTCCTACCCCACCCCCACACCTCCTGAATTCTCTGCATTCAACACTGAGTGAGAAGACTTCCGCGACTGGATAGTTATATTTACGTTGAAATTTTTCTAGTTCGTCCGCAACATGCGTTTGAATTTTTTCCTTCTTTTTATCTTAAAAGCGAGATGATAGATCAACTTATTAGGTTTTAAAATCGTACATACTTTAGCTAAGATGCTAAGCATCTAATTTACTATATATTTTCTAGTAGTAAAATCTGGATTATACATCGTACAGACGATGAAATTCCTTATGACCGTGGTAATTATCATGTAGTTTCCAGCCCTGTCGCAACCATTCATAGTGCTGCTAAGGTGGGATTTGGAGAAAACAATTCCAGTATTTCACTATGCATTGGGCAGTGAATCTCTTTTGGAAAGAGCAAGAGGGAACTTCACAGGCCTTACAGAGTAGGGAAGAAAGGAGCAGGTCTCTGCCAACGCTAAGTTCCAGGCCGCTTCTGATTGGTCACAATGGCCTGACCCAGAAGCTCACCTTCTGCTACAAATAGTGGACCTCACTTCCGCTGAAGGCTCAAGGTCAGTAGAAAAGAAGATAGCTAGGGACAATCCTAAATGCTTCTTTTCCTTCCTTCCTTCCTTTTGCTGAGAAACCGAAGGAGCCTACTTTGCAAGACGGATGGCGCCTTCTAGCGTCAGTATTGTGAATTACTTGTAGGTAAATAAAGCGAGTTGGTGTTATTCTTGCTGGCATTTTATGATATTTATTTCAGTATTTTTGAAACTTGTGTTTTCTTTATTTAATTAATGCAGAAATAAAATAATAGGTGAAGTACAGCTTCACCAACTTCACCCGAGAAACCGCCACTGATGTCAGTACATAAAAACAATAATCCTACGTTTAATTCGGCAAAGTATAGCCCGATTCTATAAAAACAATAAACCTCCAGTGTCTAAGTTTGTCTTTTTCTAAAAAAGTGCTGCCATCTGTTGACCACAAATATAAACAAAATAAAATTTTATATAATATAATATAAATATGCGTAAATATCTTCACACATTTAAATATTAATGTTACTATATTGATCGTCATCATCATCACCAAAATTATCATCAAGAACTCATTGTAAAGTTCAAGGTTGGTGCGACCTAATTTTTCTTTCTCAATCCCGTAACATGAAGTATGGTAAACGTGTACGCAAGAAATTAATGTTTGAATAAGCTTAGATAAACAACAATTTATGGTTAGTTCCTCTCTGACACTGAGTATTGTTAATAATATGGTTAAAAACTTAACAATACTCAATTAACAATGCTTAATCAACATTTATTGACATCGCTGAAGCGTCACATATCGTAAATATGACCACAATTTTCGTTACAACGATAATTCTTGTAAAAATGATTAAAAATACCGATATTGTCCCTGGTATCCCAGCATATTTTAGAGTGTCAACACGGTTGCAGGGACAGGGAAGTAAAATAATTTGTGTAGGTGTCATACCGGCATTCTCCTGTTCCAACTGAAGGCAAATCCTCAGTACCCAACCGAAATATGAGAGCGTAAGCATTACAGGGTCCAGCGTTTCCCGAGTAGTTATTAATGTGCTTTAAAATAAAATATAATGTTTCCAAAAATACCATTGTTAGCATCAGTGAGACCATCTTTCAAAGAAATTCCATTCCACAGGTTGGAAGTAACGGGGGAGGGTGCAATTATATTGCTGTACTTCTCTCCCTCTTCCATTTGTGATGGTACGCTGTATTTCTATTACCGCCTCCCCTCCTTCCACATAGCACTGTTTCTTGATTCAAGGTTGAAATTCCCTTGATTTTGCCTTGCTAGGCTTGACGTGATACGACAAGTATATTTCAAACTTGATACAACCTTGATTTTTGCTAGATAAAATATGCTTGAACTTAAAAACCCAATTTCAAGTTTGATTATTCCTTACCTAAACAAGACACTCAAGCTTGATTCGATCTTTTTGCTTGATACGACAAGCTTGCTTTCAGCTTGTTGGTTTGACGTTTCAAGGCCAAGACAAGTTTGATTCAAGATGATTTTGCTATGTGGGCCAGCTTTACACCCCTGAGTGTGGAAACCAAATTAACTAATCTAGTGCATGGAAGGAGACCATTGGGAAGATCGAGACCTCGTTGGGAAGATAATATTAGAAGAGATCTTCCAGAAGTAGGTTTTCGTGATGGAAACTGGCTTGATATTGCCCAGGATAGAATCCAATGGCGAACGTTTGTTATTGCGGCGATGAACTTGCGAGTTCCATAAGACATAGATTAGTTAGTTACTTAGTGGAGATTAACAGCCTTAAACAGTATAATCAAATACATTTACATTTTGTTCAGGAGCAATTGAAGTGCATTAATTGCTTCTCTAGGCAAAAGATGGCAGTACAAGTAAAAAATACATTTTTCTCTCTTTCAACCTTTTCTTAAAAATACTACTTCATTTACTAAAGAAGTAATTTTTGTTTGTTGAAAAGTATTCAGCGAAAGTTGAATATGATTCTTACTAGCAAGCGCAAGCACTTTTTCTCAAAAGGAATTTCTACAAACGCATATTGTAGAAAGTAATATTTACAAAAATGCTTTTCTTTGGAAATAAGTAAATAAATAAAACAATTCGTACTAAAAGTAAAAAAAATAACTTTGTTTATGCGTGACTAAAGAGAAATGCATGGGGCGCTCTCTCATATACAGTCACTTTATAAATTCTTCAATTGGCGCACCCCATGCTTTTCTTTTTAGTCATTCATAAGGAAATTATTTTTTTACATTTTAGTAAGAGTTATATTAAAAAAAAAAGAAACAAAAAAAATGCTTTTAAAATGTTTTTTATTATTATTTTTCCAGTTAGTTCGGTGTTCGGATTCTTACCCTATATCTGATAATCACCCACATCCTAAAGTGTTCTACTACCAGTCAAACGCAACATCGTTGTGGGCTAGTATTTATTTTAGGATAAAGACGTTCTTACTAAGAATAATTAAAATATACTTTTAAAATATATAAATATCGTCACCTTGGAACCAGAAGGTCCATTCAGCTACTTTTGAGAAAAAAACATTTTTTTTAAAGTTTGAAATTCCATTTAAAGTCTGTATAAATTAATTTCATTTATAACATTTCTAGCCACTTGGAGGTCGTTTTGAGAGATTGTTTTGGGGGTTGATGCCCTTCAGTACAAGGTGTTTGACTACAGTGTTAACTCAGTTTTGTCAAAAAATTGACATAGTACCTTCTGGTTCCAAGGTGTCGATATAGAAATATATGAAAATAACAATGGAATATTGTATTGTCACCCGACTTACGTCGCTGTGCAAAATTTTATAATTCTATGACGTTGGGAAATGTGTTAAATTAACGTTGCAAGATTTGAGGACACCACGAACCATTGTGAACTGAAGAAAAATCTGTAAAAATGCTACGCGATGGAACGCTAAAGGCTCTAGACACAGTTAATAGATGGCAGCACGTTATGGATAGTTTAGCCAACGACTCCTGTCAAGTATATACGGTACTAGAGAAGTTTAGAGTAATTTTCCTCGGTTCCACATTAACTTTGATTACAATTTGAATACGTAATAAAACAAACCTGCAAATGCACTGGAACAATCTTATTGCTAAAATTAGCAATTGAGAGTATTCCAGAAAAGTTCCAAATGGTAGTTCCGTCTTATGTTCCCAAGGAAAGAATTGATGATGAATTATTCCGAGAGCCAGGCTTGTGAAGCAAAGAGCAAGGTGAATCGGCTGTGGTTTGTCATTGGCTTTCATCTTATCGTGATGTTATTATTATCTTGGCCACGGTATCTACAGTTTAAAATGGTATCCAAACCACATAGTTTGCACTGGATCGAACGCGGAACTGATAACAACACGACAAGCAAAACCAAGCAGCCTCTTTAAAAGGATTCAGAGCTAAAGAAAATCCACGCTTCATTAAAAGTTCTTTTCCTTTTAAAAAAATAACGTTGCAAAAACAAACTCATCAGCACACACTGAGAATCAAATCTCGTTTATAATTTGCAGAGTTTGCTACTGGAAGACATTTTTTTTCTTCAAGAGAGACAGAAAGAGATGTTTTTCACCACAACTCAGTTTCCTTGTCTTCCTTTTTCATCTTGCGATCGACCCGTGACGCAGGCGGTGGGGAATTAGTGGCACTACCGTTCGAAAAAGCCTCCCAGAATCTCCGTCGGTAATTAGGGAACTCTGTGAAACATTAAGAAGTTATTCTTCCGAACGCTACAACACGTAATGCAAGTGTAATGCTTTCAAGAACAGGGTTGCCATGCATCCTCTATTTCCTCTAAGATTTCAAAAATAATTTTAAGCTTTTAGAAAAGAACTTTGAAAAAAAAAAAAAATAATAAACCGGTACACTCATACTTCGTAAGATAATCGCGTATACTGAGAAATAAAATTTAAAAAAGAAGAAATGTATTGTTGTGTTGAATTTGGGCAGGTACCAAAAGAAAGATGGTAGGAGAGGCGTATGTGCCAACAAAAGTCTATGTTCAGTGTTAAAAGAGGGCACATAGAATTTTGTTCACGCATACCCATCAATTGTCGAACTAAAATTTGATCTTATCTTGTACGGAATTTGTACCCTTCAGAAGAAACATCATGCAGACAAATGTAGCTGCTGATACGTACTGTGACGATACGAAAAGAATGCGTAAAGATGAATAAAAAATTAAAGTTTGGCGCAGCTATCCAGCAGCGCATGCGCAACCCGGTCCCATTAGTTATCTTTAGCTATTGCTTTGCTCTAGTTGGGGACCGATCGACTATAAGTTTACCCAACTTAGGCACACCTGCATCTATGACTACCGGGATGGCATCTTGAATTATGACCAAGGCAGTTACGAAAACTATTACTTTAAACACTAAACAACACAGCGCTAGAACCCAAATCGAATTTAAACTTTTAAATTATTAACATCCATTATCGACACCTTTGAACTCAACAAAAGACAATTTGCGTGTGTGCTGCAAAAGGTCAAATTAAAGTATTTGTTACAATTTGTAGGAATTCTATAGAGTGAAGTAACTCCTATTCCGAGTACCGCAGATCAACCTACCAGAGTTTTGCTACGGCTCACAGTTTAAACACAGGGATAAAAAAAATCTTTATTTCGGAAGGACGAAATATATGAAATGATCCATGAAAATAATACACAGTCATTTCTTTTCGATTTATCGTTTCTAGTGCCATCTGTTAGCTCATATAATGTGTAATATATCTCTCGTAAAAATGAGAAAGTGGAATAACGTCCGATCAGGGAATTTGGGAAACAAAAAATAAGGTTATAGGGAAAATATAGGGGTTTGAAAATTTCAATAAACACTCTTAAAAATATAACAAAAGCTATTGTTATTTTCTTTCTGGGACCCTTCAATTTAAAAAGTTAAACAAGTGAGGCGCAGCCCAGTAGTTTCTGAGTTGAAAGTTGCCCCCTCCGGATCTCGGGACCAGCCGCTATGATCTTAATGAATGATGCAGATTTGAACTCGTCTCACCGAAACCTTCCCAAGGACACCTCAACCACCTTTGTCCTAAGTTATAAATTGCTCCATCTCCGGAAACCCTACTGCAATGTATATGATCTATACGGGTTTGAACTCGTCTCAGCGAGACCTTTTCAACGACAGCTCAACAAACCTCAATAGCCCTATTAATTCCTGGATTGAAAGTTGTCGACAGAAAGGTTGTATAAGGTTTCACAGCACTTGTTGCTGAAGCCTAAAATGAAATTTTGCCTACGGGAATTAGGCTTATATATAAGTTTTAAATTCGGAAAAAGAGTAAACTTGTTTTGTTTTCTTCGGATAAGCGAAAATATTGTTTTAAATTACAAATTAGGCCACGGATTATAAGACCATTTCCACGGAATCCTGAAACTTTGTTTAAAAACGGTGAAGGAGTGTTTTGAAAATTCAAAGCCAGATATTAAAATGTTTCGAAAGCTATTTTAGAGTTTTTAACGAACGTCCTCTTTGATACATATCCATATTTTTAATAACTTGTTGTTTGGAGATAAAGGCAATAGTCAGCCGTGTTTACTAATATGCTTCCTGATCATTAGAGTCAGTCATTTGAGGGAAGATGCCTATTTGGGGGAATATGGTTACAGTAGGTGTACAGCAAAACTACAACCCTAACGTTGGTTTGCTAATCTACGTACATGTTCAATAGAATTTGAATGTCATTTATGACCTTCAGGCAACTATGGCTGAGCCAGAATAGGAATGAGGTGAGGATGTAGGAAAGAAGTCCACCACGGTCTATTTTCGAAGCACAATCTCAACAGTAACATTGTGTTACTGAGGATAACTCGGATAGACCTGAATTAAAATGGCCGCCGCGGGGATTGAAGCTAGGACCTATCGAAGTAATTGAGCTACGGCTGCTCGGTGCATATTCAACAGAATGTATGCCATATGGTAAAGAACTATTTCCTTACTTCACACAAAACACAAAGTCATTGCTGAATTAAATTTATGTATAATTCACTATCGCAAAAGGGAGAGAAATCTGCTCTTTCAAGCAGATGTCGTCAAGGTGATGACATTGTAACAAATATTTTCTGAAGTGGTCGAAATATTTCCATACTTGTTCATGTATTTTAGTCATGTTATAGATAATATAGCCATGAATCTTAAATATACTGTATTTGACATGTTCCCCCAAACTGACTAGGCATCTTCCACTGATGTGTGTAGGTAAGATGCACATTTTGATAGGCCAGTTTAAAGCCTCATATATCCGTTTTGTAAACATATAGCTTCATATACTTCTGTCAGCAAGAGCATGAATATTCAAAATATATTTCTGCAAATTTTCTTTTAATTATTCGACAATCGAGACCAAAATATGTGGTATCCTCCGCTCATCCATTACATTGCACTATAAGTGGATATTGTAATAAAGATAACAAAACAGTGTTGCTAGCATCTCTATAAAACACTGATAAAGCTTTGTACAAAAGTTATCACGAAAGCTTACTAATGCATACAAACAAAACATTTTTCTTAATTATTATTTCATAATAACACTAGAACAATGTGATAAGTTATTTAAAATAACTAATATTATCTTCAAACCGGGTTGGAGTTACTGGTCTTCCACCAGGCGCCTCCCCAGGTGGCGGATAGGGGAATGCCGACCAGATATGGTGGGTACCGGAAATATTCCGGGCCGGACCAAAACCAGTACTGGTGCCTTGCAGTTAGTAGAGGGATCTACAAAGGCTAGGGGAAGATAACCCCGAACAAAAATATCATGGTGAGGGGAAGCAGCATCACCATTACCACTCTGAGACTATGACGGTTCTTGGTAAGTGAAGAATTCCTTCCTCCCTGAGTACCAAACCGTACAATAATTTGCCGGGCAGTAATTAAACGTGTACGTCCCACTTCTCTTGAAAAGAGCACCGCGGGATGATATAGCTTCCGTGATAACGAGCGAGGACAAAGGCAACCCTACTGCTCACCCTTGGGGTCCTGTATAATACTTCCAAACCAGTAAGCCAGTGAATTCCGGAGACAAAGGTTGGTGGAACGGTAATACCGATAATAGGTCCTCTGAGCCCCGAAATACTGTAAAAACGCACAAAAATCAACAAATAGATGAATGTGTGCAAATGGCGGGAAACGGTCGCAAAGTGCGTGGCGAACGTTGAAACACTTGAAAGTGGGTGAAAAACACTGTATTTAGGCAGAAAACCACGTTTTTAGTATTTGGAGCCCCGACTCAAAAATCCACACCACTTCTACTGACTCCGACCAAAATATTGAAAAATGTCACTTTTGGTGAAACTTCACGAAATACCTTAGTAGAAATGTTTTCTTCAGTATTCCAATAAATACTAACACTTTTCACACCATTTAGAGTACTTTATTACTATTTTCAGAAATCGAACTTTTTCCGGAATTATGGTATTCCGTCGGTATAAAAGGTAAAACATACACAAAAACGCCAATAAGTTGATATGTTACTACAAAGCAATGAATATATTTAATATTTGACCTGATTACAGGGCACACACGCGACTATTCTTTTGTGTGTGTGTGTACTTTTGTATGCACGTGATAATTTTACCAAAAATTAAGTGCGTTTGAATGTGTCCAAACAGGAGTAACATACACAATAATGCACTCTACTAATAACGAAACGATCAAAAATGAATAAAGTGTATCTGAATGCTTTTGACATAAATTATAAGAGATTATCGTTAATGAAAATGTTTATCGGCCGGGTACCCGTAAAGCGTTGAGCCCAACGTTACACAATTTTTACTTAATTCTGCAACTATATTTTCCTTACGCTCTTACAACGTTTACGTACACCTGTGCCCCATGAACATTCAAGTCCGATGAAGTATATTTTATACTTAACATGCACAACAATAGTTATTTTTCATTAACAAAGTATCAAGGTTGTACTTCACATTAGTTGACGGAGTACCATTAAATTTCTCTACATTCGACTTTAATCTCTGAACGTGCTTTGTTGACATATACCCGATAGGCACTGATCAAGAATTGTTATATTATATTTCAAGTGTCACTTTAACAGACGTCCTGACAGTTTGAAGAAATTGTATGCGACTTGTATCACAATCTTTTTAACAGTATTATCTTTACTTTTACGAGTTAGGTTTTCTCTAATATTACTTCAGTTCAATGTACTTGTAGCGCGCGAGTAATTTTATTGTATCACAGTATTACATAATTTACGCTGTTAGTATCTTTTTTATAATACAGGAGTTTTGAACTGACTACTTAGGTTCCGTACAAAACTTTTTTTTTCTTACAATTCTTGTGCTTGCATTGATTTTTTATTTATTTGCTTTCGAGTCCAATGAATGCTAGCAAGTTACGACTTACTTTATTTCATACTCTAATGATGCATTCGAGTTTGTTATAATGAATAATGTTGTCTAGATTTGCCCTACTATTTTGTAATTCAACAACATACCACAAGTCAACCGTACTACTACTACGACTCAAAACTAAATATACCAAAAGAATAATAGGATCCTTTATTTAGTTGAATTGTATTTCTTTAGTTATTGCCCACAGAAAAACTATCTAAACGAAGACAAGGTAGAAACGCGTATCGGATAATCGACGACGACATTAACAATAGCGTGCCGAGCATCAACAATCTGCGTTTAATCACGTGACTTCTTTTTTGTTTTCAGGAGCACTGTTGACGATATGTAACTGATGCAACGATGCTACACATAATCCGATGTCATTTCACTTGACACAAGAAAATATAGCATCCCTTCTGAAGCTTGCAAATAGTCACTGCAAATATGTAATAAGATTCCAACAGGTTGTCTATAATTAAGAGAAACGAAAATGGTTACCTTCAGTGCGGCGTACAAGTCGTCCAGCAAAAATAGGTATACATTACTCGTTCCTATGCGGTGATTATCCCAGCTTTTCGTCCTGTTTTTGTGTTCCTGTAAATCCTTAGAACTTACTGATCCTTTTGCACTATAAGTTTTATATATATAAGTAATTACACTTGTACAATGAGAGTTTTTTGTCGCTGACGCACATTTAATGTTTCCTCTCCGGTGCAGCGCGCAATGTCTTCTGCTGTATCGCTCGATGCGATGTTGCCAGCTCTCTCGGGCAGAATTGTCCAGCACTGACACAAACATACGCCGGGCGTTGACTCAAGCGTCTCTTCATGCATGCGACGATATCAATGCGTGTCGGAATATAAAAATACTTTAAGAATATCCAACTGCACTAAATGTTGTTATAATCATGTGAGGGCGAATTACCTGTCCGTCACATATGGCGCTCGATATGGGACCGAATCCTCAGTTGTCCGACAACGAAGTCACGAATTCAAATCACCACAAAGCAAATGACTTCCCACTAACAATATTTATCTACAAAACATTGAATATTATTCACTTTTTTTTTCTTGCAAGTATCTTGCACCCTAACTACTAGTGGGCATATATTTTTTTTTAATCCCTAGCTTGTGGGCTATTTCACACAATTACATATACATTAATATAAAATACACTTGAAAAAATGACTTACCACTTATGATAAACTTTTTTCCAAATGAATGTATTTATCAGTAACAGATTTTCATAAGAAAGGTCCACTCCTTCTTCAAAGTCGGCGATGGAGTCCATAGTTTACAATGCTCCGTCGACTGTTTTCCAATTATGGTACCATCCATGGGATCCATTAACACAACTACCTTGTCACTGGGCTTCTCGACGCACAGATACGGTCCAAGAAATAGATGGAACATCTTCTTTATCACTCCACTGTCTCCTTCACTTCGGGGATGGTTTCGGATAAAGACAAGGTCGCCAACACAGAGGTTTCTGCGAGGACTTAGTTGCTTGTTCCTCTTATTGTTCCGTCTGTCAAGGATATCCTGTTTCCTATTACTAACCATGACCAATTTACCGGCCCATGATGGATGATCTTTCGTGTTAATAAGGTCTACCAGTCCCAAATGCTTCTTTAACGGTAAATTCGGATCTGTGTTTAAGAAGATGCTTGTAGGAGACAACCCTAGGCTGTCTGAAATTGTATTATTTAGTAAATGAACAATGTTATTTAAGTGATCTACCCACTGTCGATGAGAATCAGCGCAGAATACTCGCCAAAGCCGATTCATCTCCTGGTGAATCCGCTCCACTGGGTTAGACTTAGGATGATAGGGGGTTGCATGCAACACTTTTATTCCTCTGCTTTCTAGGTACCTGTTGTACTTTTTTGAAACAAAACAAGGTCCATTATCAGATAATATGGCCCATAGGCCATAAGTGGGCAAAATACAGATCTAAGCATTTAAGGACGGCATTGGTGGTTGGTTTTCTTATCGCATAAGCGACTAGGTATCTTGAAAAAACGTCAAGACACGTACAAACATAA
>JAGDQP010001214.1:0-34629 GCA_022664845.1 Lepisma saccharinum | reverse complement strand
AATTGGAGATCACCAATGTGGATTTAGAAGAAATAGATCCACGTTGGACCAGATTTTTGCTTTGAGACAAATTTTGGAGAAGAAATGGGAATACAATGGGACGGTTCATCAGCTATTCATTGATTTTAAGAAAGCATATGATTCTATCAAAAGGGAAAAGTTATACAGTATCCTGATACGATTTGGAATTCCGAAAAAATTGGTCCAATTAGTGAAGATGTGTCTCAGCGACCCCATAAGCAGAGTACGGATAGATAATAATATGTCAGATAGTTTCAAGATTCGCAACGGATTGAAACAAGGCGATGCCTTGTCACCACTACTGTTTAACTTTGCGTTAGAATATGCGATTTTAAAAATTAAAGGGGACAAAAAGGGACTATCATTGAATGGTTTGAATCAACTGTTTGTATACGCGGATGATGTAGATTTAATAGGGGACGATATAGATGCACTACAAAGCAACACAGATGCCTTAGTAGAAGCGTGCGATGAGATAGGTCTACAGGTAAACATAGATAAAACAAAATACATGATAACAAGCCGAAACACAGGGAATGAAGGAATTAAAAAGATAAGAATTAGGGATGAGGTCATAGAGAAAGTCAACAAATTTAAATATTTGGGAGCATACATAACAAGGAAAAATGAGGTCACGGAAGAAATAAAAGTCGCTTAGTATCGGGGAACGCATGTTTCTACTCAGTCCAAAAACTTCTAACATCACGATTAATATCAAGGAAATCGAAATTAAAAATATACAGAACGGTTATTCTGCCGGTAATACTTTACGGTTGCGAAAGTTGGAGTACGACCCTAGAAGATGAACATAAATTACGTGTATTTGAAAATAAGGTTTTGAGAAAGATATATGGGCCGAAACGGGACGAGATGACTGGAGAGTGGAGGAGACTGCATAATGAAGAACTCCACGGATTGTACGATTCACCAGATGTTGTAAAATAATGAAATCGAGACGACTAAGGTGGGCAGGGCATGTAGCTCGGATGGGGGAAAAACGAAGATTATATTCTATCCTGGTTGGAAGGCCCGATGGAAAGAGGCCATTGGGAAGACCGAGACGTCGTTGGGAGGACAATATTAGAAGAGATCTTGGAGAAGTAGGTGTTCGTGATGAAAACTGGCTTGATACTGCCCAGGATAGAATCCAATGGCGAACGTTTGTTACTGCGGCGATGAACTTGCGAGTTCCATAAACCATAGTGTTAGTTAGTTAATATTATTTTCAAAACATGCACTTATGTGAAAATTAAGAACGAACTATTATGCAAATTAGGGGATTTAATAGCAAAAAATAACGTAAAGTACGCAAAAAATATAACACAGACTTAACAATTTATTACTTATATTTTATGTTTTTAACAAAATCAAAGTTTTACGAAATACAAGTCAATATTCACACTTCGAATACCTACTACCACAAAAAAGAAGAGAAAATTCATTGTAAGAAGTATATTTTTGCAATCTGAGTTTGCAACACTAACAGAGATTTCCGGAAAATCCCATTTGACATTCAGCAAAAACACTTTTGTTCCCGAAAGTAGAGGATTCTAAATACAACAAAAACCTGATGAAGGTAAACGACAAAATTGTTTAAAGAATTAATTGGTGTTAGATTTCTTGCCTTTGATAAAAGAGAATTGATAATCAAAAGGGAATCGAGATTTGTTTTATTTTACAGAGAATGGTTGCTTGCAGAATAAACATGAGTGTTTTCCATGTTAATGAAATACGAGTACAGTATTGCTTTCAAACGTTGGATGAAAGGGGAAAATGTAGCTGTATTCTCAGTTAAAAAAGTATGTAAGGCAATTAGATATTGAAGACTCATTTACATTTGGACTTTCCTTTCCTTTTCAAAGGGTGGTTGACCGTAAACAAAATACGAAAAAATAGTATTTTTAACAATTTAAATAGTATTTTAGTCAGTATCTTTATAAGCAACAAGATTACTTATCAGGAATTAAACTACAGAAAGCTTGCCAATATTTGTAAGAGGAATGGGAACCTGGTTTTTTGCTTGGAGAAACAATATTCATGCTGCCCTGAAGTCCCTTCAAAGCTGCAAAGTGGCCCTACCGAGGGTCTGAATGTGAGATCACTGTTTCAAATTTACTATCTCCATAGCATTTACTCAATCCACTTTAGAACAAAAACGGCAAGGTTCTCTGCCAAATTCAATGTACTATTCTGACATTTTTCTCGTCCACAAGAACTGGATTTCCTCTCCTTTTAATCATCGTACCAATGAGATAAGTGTAGATTTCTTTCTGCTGTTTTAATTGCAACAGGTAATGATAGATGAGTAAAAAAAATTGAATTTAGTTTATTTAGCTTACATCATAACGAATATAATGTTAATTTGTTATTAATAATAAACAGTCTAGAATCTTACCCAGTGCGTGCAAATCTTGTGAAATACTGCATCATTCGGCGACTGAGCTCTGTCTCACGGCCGGTGAACTGGTAGGAACGGTTTAAAGGATGTCCAAAGATGTACTCCACTTCATCTCCATGCATAACACCCATCCAGCTGCCCCAAGGGTTGCTGCTACTTCTCTGAAAATGAAGCAAAAGTATCAAGAAACTTTCAGTAATCATATCTCTTGGCGGATGAATATCATAGACGAAAACAACGTAAAGTTCATGTACGGAATTATCCTATGGAACCAAATTACGAACGTAGTGCATTTGGAAACAGTTTATCGATTTGTTGTACTGATAAAAATCGATACATGACCTGCAAAACTCTATTTACACCCCCTAATTATGACTTTAAACCCCCAAACTGAAAATCCTGCCAGAGTCCCTGATACAGAGAATTAACCTACATTCTTAAATGTGTACACATTTTCCTTCTTACTTCGAAAAGCTTTCTTGACTCACGAAAAGATTGCTCTGATCACAATGTCTTATTTTCTTAAAGATCTTGTCAAACTGACATTCTGTGATTGGTTCAAATTTCCCTGTTAGCTGAAATATGATAGTACGAACCAATCAGAAGCTTCAGTTTATCAGAATGTTTAAGAAAATAAGCTTTTGATCTCAAGAGACATCTTTTGGCCAGGAAAGAAACTTCTTCGAAGCCAGAAAGAAAATGCGTAGATATTAAAGAATACACGCTAATCCTCCATGGTAATAATCTTAATAAAGAGAGCAAAAAACGAGTTATAATAGACTTTAAAGAACACATGCATAGACTTGATAATTGCGAAACACCAGTCTTTGAATGCAGTCAGGTAGAACATGACTTTATACACTCTATTTGTAAAACAATTCCATATATAGAGAAAATCATTAATTAAGGCTCTATACAATGCGAAATAACTCAAAATCTTAGCAATACAACAGGTATTCTATACTCCAACAATAAAAGTCTCTTAACATTAACCAAAATAATATATTTTAAAAAATCATCGCCAATACCGTAGCAAATGTTTAAATCAACGATTTTCTGTTACACACTAAAATCAAAAGAGCGGATTCCGCTCAAATCGAGCGGAAAAAGTGACCGCTCGTTGAGAGCGAATTTTCATCGGAGCAAAGATGAAAAATTTCCGCTCGAAAAAAGAGCGAAAATCTTCAATGGAAACCTAGATATTGTATTTGTATAGATGAATTTCCATCTATTCAGATACAATTTACATCTTGTGAACATGAAAACGACGCAATAAAATGTACAAAAGTGAGCATTAATTTATATGTACTAAAAAGAAAAGTACTGTACTTGTGAATGAAAATGAGTAAAATAAAACTAAACCTGGAGGAGATTTGAACCCGGTACCGATCGATCCGCTATCCAACGCGTTAACCCCTCAACCAAGGGTCCAACTGCGAGAATGCGTCCTCGGAATTGTTTCTTTCGTCTCGTCAGGTACTTGATTACAACGTTGAAAGACTTCTTGTACTTACTCCTGACGTTTTTTGGTGTATTTTACTAACAGAAAAGTTTTAAAGTTCTGTTTTCTCCTTTTTAACTATACATAACGCTATAAATTTCACAGTATAGCTTAGTCTTTCGATAACCTTTGCTTTTACAAATGGCGAAGACCAATGTTTACTAGTAGCCATGCCCATGATGCATTGCAAATCGCTCTAAAAAGAGTGGAATTCAAACCGATCTTCAAAGATGAGAAAATTCACTCCTAAACGATGAGAAATTGAAGCACCAAATCACTCTAGAAAGATGAGAAATCGCTCTTTCACCTTTGATGACTCAATAGAAAACCGCTCTTTCAAGAGTGAAAAAATAAATTACATCGAAAAGAGCGAAATTTCATCTAGAAAGAGTACATTTTCCATCCAACGCGATAATGATTTGTTAGAAACCACTCTTTTTTGATCGAAAATTACGCTCGTAAAGGAGCGGTCCCGCTTTTCCATCTAAAAAGAGTAAAAATTCCGCTCTTTTGATTTAGTGTGTAGATGGTGGGAGCAGCAGGAATTTGACACCAAACCAAAAATTTGTCCATCATGGTCATTTTGAGATACAGCCGATTTCCGGCGCTTGTGTTTGTTGTTTGCTTATATTCCAGTGGCCGCTTTGATGTAATATTGTCAATGTTGACTGGATTTATATTGAATTTATAATGCTAAGATGAAACCATAAAAAAAATTGGAAACCGGAAAAGTTTGGAATACATGTAATCGTTTATTGAAGAAGCAAATATTTATTGTAAAAGTAACGTTGTTTTTCTATGTGCACTGCACTTGTTAGTTGAATCGTATTTACGAATTAGGAATTTTCTTCGCGTGTGAAGACCAGAAAGTTAGGAAGTTGAGCTGTATAAATAACGTTGCGCATTTTACAGCTTTCATCACGTTTTTGCTACTTTTTTTTATCCTAAACCATTTAGCTTATACAGAGCCATCTACAGGAATAGCCTGTGTTGCTATCTAAAGTATGTTTTTAAACAAAACTGAGGTAGAAATCGCGAAAGATTCAAAACTTTATTTTTCGGAAAATTTATACTGCTCAGTTATTTCGCCAATTCAAAAAGTAATTTTTCCGTATATTCAATAGCGTTGAAGGCTTAAAACTTTCTTCTTTTGGTTTGTACTTACGGATACCGTCTCTTGTAAGATTTAAGAACACGTATAGCCGTGAAAGACAAACATGTTTTTAACATTATTTACTATCGGTCGGATTTACCTGCTTCAAAATGAATTATTATATCATTCAATATACGGCTTAAATTCTGTCGCCTCCTTGTTGAATGACCTTTCTACAGAGCGGTGGAAGCGCAATTGGTAGAGCGATGACTTCGCATTTGGGATGTCATGGGTTCAATACTAGCCGTCGACCACCCTGGCGGTTTTTCCAGGGGTTTTCCAAATATCGCGATGGTAACTTCAATTAAGCTCTGGCACCCCTACCCTATCTCAGTCACAGCAGAAAAATACGAGAATGATACTTTTAATTTAGGCCATGGCCGCCTCCTTCGAGCACTTTTTCCCCTACTTTGTCTTGGCCCGAGCCATAGATGCCTAAAGGCCATCAATTCGATCAAATTCAATATCTATAATTATCAAAAAAACTCACAGCTGCAGATGTTCCCTGTGAGTGATTGGTAACGCTCGCTGCCTTGTAATCATGGAGTCCCGGATTCGATTCACGGTGAGAATACAAGTGGTTCGGATCATAGGTTAAAGTGTAGGTCCCGTTTCTAGGACATCTTCATCCGATAGAAAGCAGTGCCAGACCACCATTGGTTCACCTTGCTAAGAGACCTTTGGATCAGGACCTGCCTTCGGACAGATCACCCATCATCATCATCATCATCATAGCTGCATATACGTTAACGAAAAGAATAAATGCAACGTTTCCGCTATAAATTCTTTTGTTAGTATATCTACAAAGTAATCCTCACCTAAATAAATTTACTAAAGACTCAATAACGTAATTCTTTCTTTTTTTTAAAAAAAAGAGACAGAGGATAGAATAGGAAAAAGGACCTCAAGGAATACAATTCCAGACAAGGTTTGAAAGTTTAGACTCTGTGTGTTCTTGATTTAAGAGTTTACTCAAAGAATAGGATACGTCCTTTTTTCTACTTCTGTTTCTTTTCTTTGTCTGCGGTGAAATCAGTCGAAATCTCTTGGGAAGGGATGAATTAAGTCCAAAGACAACGCAAAAGGATTCTTTGGATTGTGGGGACTGCGACGGAGACAAAAGATCTGGGAACGAGCGGAGAAGCTTAGTTGGGCCAATGTGTGGTCATTTGACATATAGTTCTCTTCGTCTTCCTTCCGGTCTTTTCGTAGCGGAAAAAGTTAGGATGTTTAGGAATTCACGTCACATGTCTTGTACCTTGGCCGCACATTGAGTTAGAGACTTTCTGAGCTACTCTTCGATTAAGAAGAAGTCTAGAAAGTTTCCAACTGTTAGATTGGCCTGCGAATGATACAAAGTGTTGTTGTCATTGAATCATGACGATCAATAGACAAGAAACAGTGATTTGAAATTCAAAGAATTCAATACACAAAATGAACGACTCAGTAATAGAAGGCAAATAACCCACACAAATAATGAGATTATATATACAGGGTGATTCAGGATGAAAGTTCAATATTTCTGGAGGCGATAGTACTAGTAATTACAAACAAAAAAAATGTTATGTAAGCATGTATCTGATTGGAAACCGTTACGAAGACACATGGTAAGACGGGCTATTACAAAAATTCCTATTAGAATTGTGCAACTTGTAAATGGTAATTCCGAAATTCATGGGAGTGGTAACGCTTGTAGATAATAAAATTTTCTGTCACATAAGGATGTTCATTCGATGTTTTAAAAATAATCTTTTGAACTGTGATAATTAAACTGAGAAACTGCATTTCAGGTTGGGCCTTTGGAGATCATATAATCTAGACATTAATTCAGATTTTGGAGAAAGAGAAAAGGTTACTTGGAATATACATCAACGAGAATTTTTTTTTCAGAAAGTAGATATTAATTTAAACATTAGAAGTGGGAGAAAAATACAAGAGTTGTTATTGCCTGATCGAGTGTTATTATCTCCCCGTATATTACGTTCATTCCAATCGATATAGTTCGATATTTGTATATATAAAATCAACACTGAAGAAACATGATAAAATTGTTGTATATGCCCTTCTATTAGTTACTATAATATACAAACAAATAGTGTAAATTTAGTGCAACCAATCTCTGTACTTTGTGACAAGAAAAACTGTAAGAAATGTAAATGCAATGCCATTATACAACAGTGGTTCTCAACCTCTTTTTGTTCGCTGCACACTATCCTTTGTAGTACGTTCCCGCGGCACACTAACGTACAATTTGGCAACAATGTGAGAGACTTGGCCACTAATTGTAAGACGTTAAAAAAAAACAATAATTTCCCTGAAAAATAAATATGTTTAAACTCCTGAATATTGTTTTCTTGTTCCTTTTTTCAAAATTAATATTGAGTGAAATTTTTTGAATATACTTTTACCAGCAAAATAACAAATTCTCAGAAATTTCTTGACACACCTAACAAATCTTGCGGCACATCCGTTGAGAACCACTGCTATAAATTCCCCTTCTCAGAGACTCTATAAACTACATAAAATAGTTCGAGACATTTAACTTCTCTTGTACAAATATAATTGTAAGACAATTTGAGAAAATTTGTATAAAAAGGTGACCGTATATAATGGAGTACGCAAAATTTCCCTTCAGAGACGTATGGTAAACTCTAAATTGATTGTGCACACATTATGCACACTTTTTTGTGTTGAAAATGAGATATCTTCAGAAATGTGTACAAAAAGTGTATAAGTAGTGTAATTTTTTTTTACTGTGAATACTTTTATTAAGTATCAAATCGTCTGCGTAAAGAAGAACATTTGACTTGCTCCGTGTATAGAGTAGAGCATTAATCTTTAGCAAAAATAATAAAGGTCCAAGGTTAGAGCCCTGAGGAACACCAGACGGTATCTCAAATTCTCGCGACAATACACTAGACATAGGCGGATTTATGGGGGGGCATGGGGGTGCATTGCGCCCCAGTCATTTCAGAATGACTATAAATGTTTCACTCTAAATGATAGCTTTTAAAGTAATTGCTCCACCCAGGGTCTCTCTCCTAAATAAGCCCATGACACTAGAAACTGCTAAGTGTTTGCAATTTGAGTAGTCAGGAATTGAGTTGATCTTTGTCAAGTGAAATCTTCGAAGATGCAAAATCCAATTGTAAAAGGAGAAGAATTAGACTACAAAGAAGTACTGAATAAAGCTTTTGAATTATGAACTCGAAGGAGAATGGAAAATCAACTTGGTACAAAGGGTTCGTAAAAAGAAAGTACTGGAAAGAGCTGATGAGAGAAATGGAAGACTAGAATAAATAAAAAAATGAAAAAAAGGAACAACTAATCGGAACATTTTTGTGCAGAAATTACGTAATGAAAAATGCAGTTAGAGGTATCGTAGAAAGGGAGGAAAGTTGGATACAATTTTCAGAAAGTAGTAAAAAAATCTGAAAAAATCTAAGATAACAAGTGTCGAGAGGAATATAGAAGACTGAATTTCTCACAAGGATCTACCACTTAATATTATTTGATTTTTTAAAAAAAAATGGATATTAAGGAAAAGTGTCAATTCTTTAGTGTTCAAGATATGGTAAAAAGAACCAGAGAAGTAAATTTTGGACTCTTAGGCCTACTTGGAACCATTTATGTGCCTATTTCACTAAACAATGCCTATCTTTCGACATAAATGTCTAATAATGGATATTTTCAGTCTTTTTAAGAAATCAATACTAATTGTTTTTAATACAGATAACTTTACTGACAAGGCAAGGTAATACATATGTAATAGATTATCTGTTTTTATACTATTTTTGACCTTGCCTTGTCACCAAATTTATCTAGTGATGAATACAAGGCCTAAGCGTTGCTATATTTAACTATTTTTTTAGCAAAACAGTAAATTTACAAGAAAATTCTGCATGTGTAAGGCCCAATATATCACTTGTACAAAATATTAAAATTTTGAGTAACATATATTTCGGGTCATGTCTAAAAGATGAACTCGACCTTTTTCTAATTTTCAATGTTACTATATATCCTTCTACTTCTGAGCGCCTCAACGTGCATTGCATTTTTGTTCCTCTATTAGAAATATTTAGTGCCTAGTTTCTTGGTTACTAGAGCAAGGCTTTTTAGTGACTATTTTCCAGCCCCTTTCAAGAATTTTAGTTCGTAAATATCCAAGATCTGCTGATGAATAATGAATAACAGCAATTTTAGTAGCAATTACTATGGCGGGGGGAGGGGATGTACAACAGCGAATATATTCATAGAATTGCTCTGCATTTAAATCCGTATATAATTGTTCTTAGTATGAAAGGACTTGCAAAACTGTTCCTTCTACGTTTTCCGATTTTCACTTTGACACAATGCACCTCACCTTGACACTAAATGGACTCGGAAATTTGTCTCTTCTCTCTCCGTCTCTACTCTCCTCAGTATCACCGAGTTATTCTCCTGCTCCTTTTGCCCAAATTTATCTTCCCCCTCTCTTTGTTCCACCCTTCTGCGTCTCCTCTTCATCCCTTCACATCTATCTCCGCACTGTCAGACATAGATAGATATATGGTATTTCCCCTTTAACTCACCAGGTGTCTCTACCCCCGTCTTTCTCGGGCTTTCTCGCTAGAACACGAGGGGAAAATTCTGTTAATCTCTGCCTCGAATCCAGCGAGAATCGAAATGGTTTCAACGTATCTCTATCTCCCTTGTTCTCTTGGTCTTACTCAACCAGCTGCTGATACTATTGGGGTCGTTTCGTTTTTGGTTGTATCTACGTGGCGACGAGAGTTTCTATCTGCTGAAATGTGAAAAGCTTTTCGCTCTTCGATTTCTACCTCACTCTCTTCTCGTCTTTCAGACAAACACTACCACAGTTGTACCGGTAGGCAGTAGAAGGTACTTTGTACCTAATATCCCCCGAGAAGTTTCGAATGTACATTCAGAAACAAATGATGTTTGTTTTTTAACTCGATTTTCTAAAGGTATTGTTTTTCAATGTAGACTTAAAAAGAAAATAAAAAAAAAAGTTCTTACATTCTTTTGACAAGAAAGCAGTAGTGGTTTTCTTTTAAGGAATTGAGTTTGGGTACAAGTTGTTGTATAGGGAAACAAAGATTGAATTGGATGTTTAAATGGAAGATACGAATATAATTTTATTGAAGTCGAGAAAGAACAAATTTCATCAAAATATATCGATGCTGCGGGAGAATAATTGAAATTTCAAAAAAGAAATAGAGAACTTTGCAGCCGTCGTTTCTTGTAGTGTTAAAGAAACCTGTTTCTGTCCTTATTCATAAGCAAAGAAGGGAAAAAGAAAGATGGTACGGCTTAAAAAGTTATATCTATTTACATAATGTAAAATGAAAGAAATAAAAACGGATCGAGAACACCTCCTTGTGGGACTCCAAATACTTTTTAGAAGAAAATTATATGAATAATAAAAAAACACGTTGCTCCATATTCGAAAGGCAGCTTGAGGAATGTAACGTTTATACTTAAATTGATTTTACTGACAGGCTATTTCTGCCATATTCCTAATCTCAATTTCAACACCAAATGGCTTACTGACATCGTTTTTCATTAGATTTTCGAGAGTCAACATACTTTCAAAAGACACTGTTAATTTTATACTGTAGACAAGATGTTAAAAGAAGAAATTTCACATCCACTGGTTTCCTCGTACCTATCGAATTTCGCAACCCGGAAACAAGAGAGAAACAGGTGGCGGTATTCGTGCATTAGTATACACACTTCATTTTTATTTTCTGGTTTTGTCGCGAACCGGATTATGGTAGAGGCATTTTCAAACTGCACTTTCCGTGGCGAGACCGAATCCTACTTAAGGCAGAAGAAAAGTACCTTCCAACACGAAGGAAAATAATAATAAAAAAAAGTATAGGAAAACGTAGAGAAAGGAGAACGATGATGATAAAAAGAAGGGAAGAGAGGATTATAGAAGCGTCTGGAAGTTTTCTCATAATGCTTTACTGCGTACTTTAAAAGGGGACTCTACATTATGTATTTATATATACTTACGGAGGATTTGCTCAGATGGCAGTTGTAAGAACAAATGTAGTTATAACATTCAAACACTTTCCTATACACGCATATATAAAGAACCGTCGTTACTTCCATACACAAACAGAAACAAACAATAAACAAATATATTCTAAAGTGGAGTTGAGGAGTTCAGAAGCGAAGGGTTAAAGTGACATTGAAGAATAAAAATAAAGTTCAAGGTAATCTTTTATATATAACCCGAAATATATATGACACAAGACTGTCATATTTTGTACAAAGAAACCTTGGACCTTAATGTGTCCATGTTCAAAATATGACAATTTTGTGTCACATATATTTCGGGTTATATATAAAAGATTACCTCGATTTTTTTTTTAAATAAATGTCATGTATCCCTTGCTTCACTTCTTTCAAGCGTACCTCGTTAGTTGTCCCGTGTTTCTTTAGTTATTCCTAAGTGCATCAATGCCTCTAAATGTTCACAGTTCACAGAACATTAAGATTATTTTAAGCATTCAATTCCTGTTGTGATGTGAAAGTGCTCTTTATCATCATCATCATTAACTAATTAAAAATAATTCCTATTATATAGTATGACTAACTGATTTCCCGCCCCTTGGAGTGGGGTCCAGAAGTTTTTCGCCTCCTCACCCCCCCCCCTGCGGGGTGTCGAATCAAAATACTAATATAGCCGTTACTAATGACTGATAATGATGCTAAATTTGTCCACTTGTAGGTAGTCAACCCGGCAAACTACATTGTGGTGTGGGTTGCTCAGCCTCTAAGGATATATCTGACAATCATGATCTATGAACGAATTCTATATATATCACCTATTTCTTCCCTTAGGGGTGCTAGGGGTGTCTTACCGCACACAATATTTCTTTCCAGGTTGTAAGTGATATGTGTGTACCAATTGTGGTTGAAATTGTTCCAGATGTTTCAGACGTATCCGAAGGCCCCAGTGTAAGGTGAATCTACGGACGGGTGAATCTACGTACTTTAAAGTGGAAATCGAACCCAGGATCCCTTGATTATAAGGTACAGAGCGTTACCACTCACCCACTTGGGACACTATTAAAACAATTACAACAATACTAGATACAAAACATTGATCGGACACCCTGCTTTTGTGAATTTTATATGCGCTCGTGAATTTTGTATACCCAAAGTCGGACGCAATAATATTCTTAATAGATATGACTATTCGTATTGTTTATGGTATGAAGTCAAAAAGGAACATTTGAAAAGCTAGGAAAACAATTTATGTTTTAAAACTATTTAAAAAACGACAGTTTTATCGTAAATTATAGGACGCTCTTCTTATTTCTCAGATGGCATTTCCGGGATCTTCTAAGCTAACCACGGCTAATACTTATTATTTACCCCCGGTATGTAATGTCACTTTCGATACCTGATAAGACTTAAGTTAAAAGTGTCTGAAAACTAGAGATGATTTTTATACACATTTTTATATTACATAGGTCTTGTTTTAATTATATTTATGTGAAATGGACAACCACTGGGTATGTCCGACGACCTTACCTTACTAATCGTTCCAAATCATTAAATTTATTTTCAATATCACGTAACAACGGGTTATTAGATAACAAACAACCTTCTACTGAAGCAGTCACTCCTTCTAAAACAGCAATAATTTTTCCCCAACAAATGAGCAAATTCAAAAGTATGAAGTTACTAATTTTAAATGTTCCTACTCAGTCTCAAATCACATTAAAACAACATAACATAATAGACCAAAATATAACAATGACGTTAAGAGAAACATAAAGATGGAACACTGATCATTCTGTTAACATAAACATATTTGAACATCCATAAAAACAAAACAAATAAAATGCTGGTCATTTTGGTTTACGGATAATACCGGAGGAAAGAAGTCTCATATGTCTATTATCACGATCATCACCATTAAATGTGGCAACCGAATTAATTGATACATACGATATAACAGCAATTTCACTGAAGTTTTCCCAACTGCAGGTGCTTAGAAGGATTCCTTACATCAAAGAGCTTTTCCATACTTTACTACGAGGCTTAGCGAGAAGTAGTCACGTATTTAACGACGTCTATATAACACTTGAGATATAAATAATTTCTACTGTGTCACATTTTTTTGTTTTGTGTGACATTCATCGTCATTGGAAGGGTGTTCTCCTTCATTAGTATCGGTAAAATTATTATAATTTACTGAATCAATTGTTTCAGCCATATGAAATGTTCTGTAATCATCAACGTTTGATTTACTGTCATCTGTGGAAATCTTCAGGGTTCTATGTGTGGTTCCAATCCAGTTATATTCTTGGTAGGTGTTTGAGTTATTGACATATCGGAGAAGTTATCTTTTCTCCTTGACTTCCTACGTACTAGGTTTCTTCGCTTTGGTATGTAAGAATTCTTGCTGAGGTCAGGGGTGCGAGTGCGGCAGTACTGGATATTGTTGGTGTGGTTCGGTTTCAGGTGGTTTCTTAGGGCGGAAGTGGAGTTGAGTTGGAACTCTTCCAATGACCTTGACTTCTGAAACAGGATCGTTCTTGAGCAGGTTCAAGAATTGCTTTTGCAGCCTTCTTAGATGGTTTTGAAGGTACTCGATGTCTCCGTCCTCATGTAGTTGAGCAATGCTAGTCCACCGGTTATGTCCTGTGAGGAGCCTCAGTCCATGTTTCTGCACTCGCTTTAACTTGATTAATTGAAATAGAGCAGAATCAAGTCACAATGCACTGACGTAGGTCATCATAACTCGAGTAATGGTAGTGCAGATATGGAGTCTCTTGGGGTATTGGAGAGCTGGGTTGCAAAGAATGGGACTTAGTGCTATTGATCTTTCTTTTGCTTTTATTGCAAATTGCGTAATATGATCATTGAGTGTTAACCGTTGGTCGAGGGTGATTACTACATATCTGACGTCTTGCTAATAGAATTGGCAGGTTGGGCAGCAGGAAGAGTGATTGTTGTGAGATTCAGCGTTGTGATAATATAGGGGCTTCATATTTTGGTGCACTGATTTTTATAATCCATTGGAGAGACCACTGCTACAGTTGCCAGAGTTTTCTCATGGTGACAATCGAGAACAGTTGGAGTTCGTAGCAAACATGGTGGAGTGATCTGCAAAAGTGGCCAGATTGATTGGTTATGAGGCGGGTATGTCGGTGGTATGTAGCGTGTACAGATGAGAGGATAGATGATGTGGTACACCGGCCTGAATTCTTTTAGGTGTCGACACGATTACTCTGATTCGGACTTAGAGACAGCGGTGTTGGAGATACGAAGCTAACAGTTGGATGTAACTACAGCGTATTTGGAAACTCCTTCACTAGCAACCCAGTATTCCACACTCAATCGAATGACTTCTCCACTTCCAGGAAAGCTGCTATGGTGTAGGTGCAACCGTTGAAGGCGACTGTGAGTGTTTCAACGATTTGCACAAGTTGGAGTTGGGTATCTTATTGGGTTATAAATCTATGATATGTGGGGAGGAAGATAGCCGGGTAAGAAGTATATTTTAAAAGACTTTGTTGAGGGTGGTTAGAAGATTTTTGGGCTGTTTTTGTGGAAAATATCCGGGTTCTTTCCAAGTTTGGGAATCATACAGATCGTGGCAATTTTCCGTGAGGTAAAAAAAGTGCTTCGTTAGTAAAACGGTGTTTAAGATGAATAATAAGCAGACTGAGAAACACTGTCGCGTGGAGTAGCGTACTATATCCCTGCCTGAGACGTTCTGACTAGGAAGGTTGTAAAGGCTTATATTCATACTGAATGGCCACGCATATAAATATATTTATTATTAAAAGATACCTTCATGAAGAATAAACAAATGTTGAAAGTTTGAAACGAATATTTTGTATCGTTATAAAGTTATAACCACTTGACCATAACAAGGCACAACTTTTCCAGCATACTTAAAGCATTGTATAAAGCGTTGGTATACGAAAATCTCAATACAACTCAAACTTGGACGAAACGGTTTTAAAGATTAGCACAGTGTCCGTGTATTGATACAGATTATCAATGTAAATAGTTACTTTGGAATATCACCTATGCAATGATGGATATTCGTTGATTCTTATCCGGACAAGATCCAAAGATGCACTGTAATGTGTAAAATGTCATAACAAAAGTAGTTGTATATAAGTACTTGTATATGCAGTGTAAGTTCACTTCGACTTTTGTGCTCATACTGAGAGGTTCGTAGCTTTGATTACCGGGGACGTTCTTGAATATTGTCTAAGCTTCGAATCGCGCTTTTGATTTCTTCGGAAGTAGTTTTAGTATTGTATTATACAAACTATCGTAGCCTTGACTGCTGGGGACTACAGTCTGTATATAAAATATACGTATTATATAAGCACAAGCACTGATTTGAATTGTGAAGCAAAGATAAATCGGAAACAACAAGCCGAACTCATTCCAAGATGACCCTGAGAGGACATATTGTGACGACAGCTTACAAGACGACAGACAGGGAGTTCATAAAGAAGGGGACACTTTTCTATTATCAGCTAAATTTTGTATAGAACCAGCCATTACAAGGTGCAGTAGGATGGATGGTATTTCTTTAGGAGTGGTGAGGGTTGTGTTTTGGTTAAGTTCTCGTGCGAGAGAGTGTCTCAGCTCCCTCCCGTCGGCGTGAATGGTCGGGACGTGGTAGACCTCATTGTGTGCTGGAACTGTGTTTTTAGGTGGTTCGCGAAGACGTCTGTTTTCTAGTATACACAGCAACCATTGTGGTTCGTGAAGCAGTCGATTGGGTCCAGTGCCAGGTTTCTTCGCCATTTGCTGTGCCAGTTTACAGATTTTTGAAATAGGCGCATCGATCATCCTCAGATGTTGGTTCTATGACTGGTGCAGTATTCTGTAGAGGAGTTTCTTCACACGACCTGCTCACCTGTTGTAGAGGCTTTTCTATTCTGACTACTTTTTATCCTGGCAGCTTTAACTGTTTTGGAAGACCAGTTTAATCCATAAACTAAATGACCAGACCCGAAATGTGGGAACTGTGGACTCTTTTTAATATTAGGCCTAGCCTATGTGTCAAAAGACAATGACTTTACGCCTGGAATTAACACTAACACGCCGCTGTTTAAAATTAGATTGTTTTTATAAGTCTGTTTAATGTTATCTCGCTGGATCTGCCAGGTTTAACCTATGTTTATTTGAACTAAAAATTTATTTGTCTGGATAAAGTTTAAAACGTTACTTATTCCTCTAAATTTGCTTGTATGCATCATCAAATCTTAGGATATCTTGAATCATCACTATGGCTCAAACGTAATCCATAAATATAACCATTTATGCCCATGCCATCCACAATTTGCATATACCATTCCATCCTATGTCTAACCGAAAAATCTTGAGGTCTACCGCCAAAATTATATTTAAAAAATAAGTACTACCTTCAAACTAGTAGCCGTGTAATTTAAGAGACAAGTTCTCCACTCTTTATGGTGGGTATACATTATTTGGGGTAATCTATCTACCTACCTATCTATTTCGCTGGCGAGCATACGTATTTGTCTCTTGTGAATCTCTCTCCTCGTGATGATATCTTTTGATGTTCTAAATCCATAAGAAAAATTGATGCACCGATGTTAAGAGCTCGGAAAGACCACCTGAGAATCGTCTATCTGCATCACTCACTCTATCGACCGGTTAAGGAATCGATAGACGTTGTTAAAAGTCTACGCCTCTCTCATTTTCTTTGTTTTTCTCTCTATACTACCTCTTTTAATTTTTTGTACTTTCCTTTCATCCATTTTTTCTTCTTTTGTTTTTTCTAATCCTTTTTTTCTGTCTCTCTCTCTGTCTCTCTAGTACTTCCCCTGTTCTTTATCTCTCGTTCCATTGTTTCATGCGTTTCTTTTTTCTCACCTGAATGTCTTTCTCAGTCACTTTGCAGTTTTCCCTTAACCGAATTTTATACTACCCAGTGGGGGTTCTTTCTCTGCCTGCAGAGTGGAACAAACAAGACACTGGGAATTTTGGGACTCATCTTGTTTCCTGAAAGCCTCCATTCTTCCTCCACACAAACACTAAATCTACACACACACACACAAACATGCATCTCCAATAGCGATTGATAGAAGAGGTACGTCAATGTGTGTGTGTCTATCTATGTATTAGCTTGAGTATATACGAGGTGCATATCGAACTACTTATGTACCAGTTTCCTCTAGGGAACAAAAACAATAACCCTAGATTGACAATCATATATAGCTTAATATTACACTTTAATCGATAAACGCACAAAATATATCTTAATGTTATACTTTAACCGATAAACGCACAAAATATATCTTAATGTTATCCAATAAACGAACAAAATGTGAAAGTTCTACCCCTGTAAAAGAGGAACCTACAAAGATTGTAAATTTTTGACTGTAAGTTATGAGAGTGGAATTGATTGTTGAAAATCTATGTGCAGCGAATTTAATTATTTTTACGCGTATATAGCATAGTGTACTTCGTTTGTTAGCAGATGGCAAAGGAGTTGTCTATATTTGGGTCAATGATAGGACATGAGAAAGAAAAGTCAAGTTGTATTTACCAAGAAGTGTTATACATCATTTTACTCCTGAAGTGACACATTGTGTGGATAAAGTACGTATATTGCACTGCATGTGAAGCACATGAAGTTTGATTCAGCTTGAAAATTATCATAGCTAGAGGTAACCAAAGTGACCACCAGTCAGTGTCACATCCGTAACCATAAAATACTTCTCCATATCATAACACTAAGAGAAATAGACGCATGTTGTTCATATTATACACAAAGTTAGTTCGCATGTACTAATATATTAGTAAACTCTGTTGTGTAACAATTCTGTCTGCATCAAGGTATGTATAAGAGGTTACGGACGTAACAAGCTGTCATTTTTTGTTACGTCCGTAACCCGCAATTTTGTATTTTTTATCACTTTGCTTTGCAGTACTGAGGAATGTCTTGTCATCAGTGTATAAAGTAAGATCCTCTCTTATTATCAGAATCCTGACATTCTTTGTAAAAGTTAGAAAGAAGATAACAGCAGTTTTATGTAACGTGAACGTCACGTCTGTAACCGTGGATTTATCCATTTATAAGTAGTTTCAAAATGTTTGCCCTGGCATATATATGTCGTAAATTTACGAGTAGGAGGATGTTAGTTTAAGATTTGACAAGATCTGATCGTCTCATTAACGTATAAAACATCTCTCATGTTCAGGCTTTGATGACAAGAGACGCCGCTAAAATAAATTCTTGCATGATACAGTAGAGTAAATTATGACAGAACCACCATTTCACCTTGGGTTTATAGTCAACTTAATAGGGATATGATCCTCCACAGTCAGTTTATTAGGGATACAAATCTATTAGCATTCTTGGAATAAGTGAAACCCATGGATTAAATTTTGCAATCCCGAATATTACAAGACATTCAAGGGAAGGGTGAAAAGCTTCACTAAACACGTTTCTTTCAATGATAAGCGTAACTCAGTAGGTAGAGTTTTGTTCAGAAGATCATGGGTTTTTTCAAGAAGTCGACCGTCCTGACTCAGATTTCTCCTAGGTCTTCTTCAGTCACACCAGAAAAAATGACCTGAAGGTATCTTCAAAATAGACTCTGGTCTACTTTGTTCTCGCATCCTTTCCCCTATCGTATTCCGACCACAGCCATAGATGCCTAACGGTCATAAATTCAAGTCAAAGACGTTTATGCAGTCTTCTGAGTACCATCTTAGGGCGCCCACACATCTTGGCTCCTGCAGAACGGGATGGTGTATGGAATAGCAAAAAAGCTTAGGCCTACCCAATTTAAAAACATGCAATTTGTATTACTGCATATTAAATGAATCTTTCATGCACGCAATGAAAGACGCAATGCGTGTAGGGACGAGCGGTGAACTATACAGTAACATCTATGACGATGGCAGAATCTTCCTTGCACATATCGTGTCTAACATCCTGTGCAAGAAATTGTTATGGAGCAACTGATCACAGAGGCTTCTATATACTTCACTACTCGTCGCTACACACATTGCGTCTTTCACCGTGTGTATGAAAGTCATGTGATATTGTAACAGCCTAGTTGCTGTTCCATTTTTATATTTTTTTTCTCTCCTTTTATTTTCTAGTCTCTCTTTTGTTTCCTTTCTGTGTGTTCTCTTTAGATCATTCTCTTTGGTTGGTTTTAGACTCTTTGAGCGTGTTTCGTTTGGATTTTTCTTTGGATTTTTATCGTTATCCATCCAGGTTTTCGTTAGTCACGCAGCAATGACTTGGATCTAATGGACCCTAGTCAATGCTTCGTGACTTGTTTTTTGCTGATTGGTGTGAATCAGCCTTCTTCTCCGTTTGCTGGGAGAACTGCTCTCCCACGCCATGTTAGTTCAGTTCCAACTTTTAAAACGAGACGAGTGGATGTCTGGGCTTTCCGTCATCTGTACTTGCTAAGCCCTGTCTACGAGAGGTAGATATTAACACCAAATTTAGTGTAATTTTCGATTTCGACTATTTTCGTCCATTCCGATGTAATATATTATAAATCGTATTAAGAAGAATAAAACCGATACTAGTGCTATCAGGACTTTTTCAGCGACATTGTTTCGAAATTTTCACCTCATTTAATTCATTATTTTTGGTTTTGAGATTATTTATCGAAATGTACAGTATGTTCTAAATTTCAGTATGGGGCCACTATTAACCGAATTCTTACATTACAAATATCGGTTCGTTAGATTTCAATAGTCATATGCTTATTTCTTGTCTCCAGTTTCCAAATCTATTCGAAATTCCCGGTTAACCATGTTTGACAGCTACCGCATATTTTCCTTACTTGATCAAATTAGCAACATGTCTGTTCGACTATCTTTGCGTACCGTTTCGATGTTAATAGTAAATTTTATATTATTCGACATGGTTCGATAATTTTGGTTTCAACTCCAGCCACTATTCTCCTATAAAAGGTCATATTTTATATTATTTTGTATTTTCAAGATTTATTCAGAACGGCTTTTGTATAAGGTAGTAATCATCTGTAATGACGTCACACAATTAATAGCGTTAAAGTGATTCTTTCTATACGATGTATTTTGGACTAGAACTTCTTTCGTGTACGTAATGTTGTGATAAAACTTTTTGAAATTATATAACAATATTTCGGGAATAATTTGTGAAAGTATCAACAAAATTAATTAATTATTATAGAAATTATGGACATTTATGTGTGACTACGTAACTTTCAGTTCTGCTTAATTCAATGTATGCCAGCGATTCAAATTTGTTTTTACAACTCAACTGTAATTCTGTTCAGATTCTTATGATATTATCATATCCGAAAACGTGCGATGTGTAAATTCAAAGTAATAAATTGAAATTCTGAAACTTTTATAGCTCTTCGAAAATATCTTGTGTTTATGTTCAGTCAACGTAGTATAGAAACCTCTCAGTTAACCAGGTACGATCTACGGCATTAGTTGATAATCCTCTTACAGTGTTTAGTAATATTTATAATGTGCAGTGAGTTATTTAATGTTTGACTTGATATCTATTGGAAATTAGCTACTAATCGTTACGTGAAGTTGACAGCAATTGATACTCATTATTTCTGTGTTTCGGTAAACCTAAAGTATTGAGTGATGTGATTTTAATTAGATTAGATCGGTTCATAAATCCGTAGACCAGTGGTAGGATTCTTTCGCCAGCTGAGAAGTGATAACTTGGGAAAGGAACTATATATTGAATTTCTGGTTATTTCTGCGTTGACATATGAAGTGACTCCAGCATGTGATTTGTGTGAATAAATATTATTAGTATTTGTGCCTTATGACACTACGTTTGGATTGAGTTGCGACCGTCATTCGTTTGTGTTCGTTCGTCTTTATTTCAGAAATTGCGATTCCAGACTACAGGTGTGGGCCCTACTAAGGTAAAGGTAAGACATGGTCTTTTGCCACCCTGTAGACTTCGAAGTGAGTAAAGACATAGTATGAGTCACATATGAGTCGTTATGCGTATCATCGTTTGAGATTATTTCCCAAGTAAAGATTTGAGTTTTCTTTCTTAATCTGTCGCTAATCTAAACCAGCTGGTACTTCGGAGTATGAACTGACGATCTAATTAAAAGATTGGAGGTGTCGCCTTACCGATATTTCCTCCCTCGATCTAAATTATTTTTTCTTACAGCGATCACAAGGATCTGGAATCCTCTTTCCCAGATATTCTTACATCTGGAAGGCATTTCTGCGCCGCTCGTCTGGGGTGTAGAAAATGTTTGGAGCTAGAGTTTAGGTTAGATGCGTTGCGTGGGTACTCTAGGGTCCTGGCGACCCTATTTGTCTGTGTGATCCACTTTTGGGATCATTAGGTTGGGGACGTTTCAATATACAGCAACACGAATTGCATGTTTTAAAATGGAGTCGGCCTAAGTTTACTCGCTGGTCCATGTACCATGCCGTGCTGCAGGATCCGAGATGTATGTGTGTGTGTATTGTCCTTTATTCTCGCTCATTCTCTTTCCAAAAGGAGCATCTCCCTATTCATCTAGTTTCTAATAATCGCAATCAGGCCAACAGCCAGGATTTTGTTAAGTTGGGGGGGGGGGGGGCACAGATAAACTCTTTCTCTCTCTGTCTCGTATACATATGATCCTTGTTAATCGAGTAGTTAACACGCTTTTTGCACTTGATACGCAACGAGAATCAAGATTTTTTTCGATAATAAGCCAATCTAAGAGCTACTTACAAAAAGAATTAACGAATTCCAGTCCAGAATGCTAGATAATAACGGCAGAGTAACTACTGTTATTTTAATAATATTAATCTATATTTGATTTTACGTGCAGTAAGAACTCGTTTTTATTTATACAAAAAAAAATATTCTCCGAAAGAACTGTTCTTACAGAATCACCTGAAAAGACAATTCTAATAGCCTGCTGCATGATTCTTCGGGTTTTAAAACCTATTGCAATGAACTAAGAAAAATATTTTAAAAAATTTAATATTTGTACATACCTGACCAATATTCTTACATTAAAAATTCTTGTTTCTATTTTCGTTCTTGACATTGAAAAAATTCAATCTGCAAGAACTAGTCTGCTGCACCTAAAAACGGAAAATTGGGGCAACCCATTAACATTACTAAACAAATAAAGAGGATTCCGAAAATGGCATTAATTTTTCCTTCCGATGTGTCGTTTAGCTTCCAGGGCAAAAACAATAAAAAGAAAATATTCAAGAGTAGGGGGGGGGGGGTTATGGCCCTAATTTTTCCATTCACTTTCAATCGAAAAGAACGTCTTTTTCCTGGCGGTGACGAGCTAATTTCTGGTTGTATCAGTGAAAGCTGATTTCTGATTATTTACTTTGCAAAAGAACTGAAAGATCAAAGATGTTCGGAAGGTGATTAACATTTTGATTGTCTCTCAAGCTTAAGATAGTAATTGAATACCTGTCCTATAGACCAAATGTCCTCAAGTCCCCGAACCAGGAAAGCTACTCGACAAATATGAAATATGCCCTGAGATACCAAAATAAAACGAAAGTTGGCTGATAATATTCCGTGGTCAGACAGTAAAGCTACCCGTAAACGAATAATGCAAACACGGACAGTACGGAATTCTTCTTTTGACAAGTACGGAACCTAACTCGTGACGTATTATACACTGTATCTTTTGATTATCTTGTTCTACATTTTCTCTACTTGTTCTTCTTTTTCTAAAGATTATTTACAATTTGATTGTTTCGTAATCTGTCTTCTGGTGGAGCAAATGGCGACTCTTAAGAAATAAGCTATGTACTTTTTTCTTTGCCAATTCTTAACTAGATTTAGGCCTATGTGTTAACTGTAATCTATCATTGCCTGAGCTTTTAAATAAACGAAACATTGTGCTGTTTCCGTAGCAAAGGAATGAGGGCAAGGAGTGGGCCCAGCCATGTTAAAGTTCTTCTCCCGGTATTTATCTGGTGGCACTAAAAAAATCAGGAAAAATCTCAGTCTGGATGGTCTGCCCCGAGTGGAGCTCGAATTGATGAACCTCACTCAAAGTCTACGACAGGATAATAGTATGATACACCTCAACTGGCTCAGCTACTGAGGTCAGTGGCAATATGTAGTACAACATGAGTAAACAGTACTTACATACGGTATATCACGTGCCAGACAAACTGGAAAATATGCCATACAAGTCTATCTTTCAAAGTCTGCTACATGTCATAGAAAATTGTAACATGGAAATATTTCATTACAATACCGTTATTTTACGTACAGCCAGCCATACAGGGAGTAACTTTTCGATTTGGGGGAGCGAAGTCAAAATTTATTTATATATTTAATATATAAGATTGCCTTGCTCATAAATGGCTAGTGGGCAACGGCCGGTTGTTTCGACATCCCGGCACACAATATAGCTGTAAAGAAGGAGCCTACTACTGGAATTGAATACTGTCCATTAATTAAAGATTTCCATTTCGGGACAAAAGACAAGAAAATAGGGCAAATTCAGACTGCCTACAGCTTACTGTAAAGAAAATATTTAATTATTTTTAAGTTGTTAAATAAATAGGGTACAGAGTGAAAGTTATGTATACTTTTTTAATAATCAACAAAAATATGTAAGAATTCTGCACATGTTAATGTGTGATTGTTTCGATATGAATCGCTCGAAAAGATGCTATGTGCCCGGCAAATAAAAAAAAGATAGCCCGAGTCGTAAGGAGGGGCTACGGCACTGATCGCAATATTCACACTGTGAATTTTAGTTGCTCTCAAATATAAATAATTGGTTTCCTTGTGTCACAGTCTGATCTCTTGTAGAAACATTTGTCAAAATGTTTTAACAGGTGAGTAAATGAATGGCAATGGAGAAAGAAGGTGTCTGGAACAGACTCAAATTTTTAAAAGAGGCAGCATGAGCTCTACTTATGATTTACAGTCAGAGCTGAAGTGGGTCACTGGGTCAATCGTATTATTTGGGTCAAGTTTCGGACCGGGTTAATCCGGTCATTCGGGCCAAGTTTCTGACCGGGTCACCGGGTTAATCCGGTCATTCCGGTTAAGTTTCGGATCGGTTCACCGTGTCGCCTATGTCTGAGTCACCCAAAATGACCCCGTTCCAGCTCTGTTTGCAATCCTTCAGACATTCAAGCAGCAACTTGAAACAACGTGACGTATGTTCTTAATTTACAGCTCAATCCAAATTAGATTTATAAGCAAGTTGCTTTCTCAACTCGTGCACTATCAAATTGGATGACAAGGATTCAGCTATTCTGTCATAAAGTTTGCAGCTCCGATTTTAATGACTTTTTCTTTTAAAGAATTTCTACGAAGATTATTGCAATGAAAATTTAATGAACACTTCTCGATTTGAACAGTAGTAGCATTGTTTCAATTCTGTTTCTTCATTTTCCCAACCAAAATTAAAGAATTAATGGAACTAAGAACATAATAAAAGGTGGAAACTCTAAATACATACATACATACTCATACTCTAAATTTCTGGTGAGTGTTCGCTTACAGTCAAGTTGGAATATAACAAACTGTTTTCTTTATTTCAACTATATTCATTATTAAGGAATTACACTGTATATGAATTTAGAGGAAGGTGGAAACAAACGAAATGAAATTAAAAAGTTGAATTTCAAATTTAATTGTTGATGTATGATATTAAACGATGGTACGTATAAAAAAGGTAGAGGGAAAGCTATCCTCTGTACGATGCGCTCCACATCCTACGGCACGAATTAAGGCGGGCTGGTCAGTCCCAAGCTCAACCGCCTTTACCGTTTCAAGTTGCCCAGGAGTACCAAGGATACTCTTCTAATCAATTTGATAGGAGACTGAGCGCCCCTCAGAGCGCCAGGCATGGGAACACTGCGAGAAAAGTATCCAGCATCCTGGCCGGATTCGAACCCGGGTCGCACGATTCGTAGTCAGATGCGCTACAGCCTGGGTCACGATGACTCCCATTAAACGATTGTAGCCAAAGCAAAAATGGCGGAACAGCTCAAGAAATTTATAATTAAATAAAAGTATGCTCTTGTGATCTTGTGTGTTCTGCAACGTTTCCATATTCGAGATGGATGTGTAATTTTGTTCTCTGAATAGCCCTATATTTGGAGCAATAACTGAACCAACAATGAAATATATTGGATAAAAAGCTATTCTAACCAGATCTTTCTCTTTATAATATGATTTGCTTTAAATATGAATTTAGCTCATCTGCCAGTTTATATTGAAGACAACACAATAATAACAATAACAAAAGAAGAATTTAGGAAGCAATCTGTTCTGGTTTTACTCAAGTTAGCACCCAAACGTGTTCCTAATGTGACCCAGAGAAAGCATGGTAAACCTCATTAGGATGGCCGGTCGCTATCCATGTTGGAAACACCCACAATACACATATTGAATATTTTTAATAAGGCTGTGATAACGAAGAATACAGTTGAAATCGAAAAGTGGTTCCACGTCTAATGTAATTGAAATTGAATGTTCATTGTTCATATAATACTGCTGGCAATAAAACGTCATTAGGATAACACCAATATTATAACATCATTGAAATCTAAATAACGTTGGGATAGAATAACATGTAAACATTACTGATAAAATCGAAACCCGTAAATATTTAAACGTCGTAGAAAATGTAGAAACATCAGACATCCAACGTAATGTGAGTAAAAATATTATATTTGAGTGTTGTAGATATCGCAAAATAGGTGATATTTAATATAGTTAAATTAAAATTCTGGATCATCGAACGTAGTTGAAATGTAAAGGTTATTAAGTACTAAATTCTTTAACAATGGTTATATCGACTATTCTGAAATCTCAATTGATATATTAAAATATCGCAGGTCTAATTAATAGATTATGAGGATTGCAAGTAGAGTTTGTACTGTTGCTATGGAGACTATGTTAAAAATAAAAACAATATTCTTACCTGAGTAAAAAAGTAATAGTACACTTTAGCTCCTTGGTCTGCCACGGTTTGTGCAAAGTAGTTTGTAGGACAGATGAAGAAAAAATCACCAACAGCATCTGAGGCCATTTTCTGGTTCAAATATCCATCCTCGACGTTCTCCCAGTTTGTATACTGTAACGAAAAAAGGAACGAAACATCCAATTAATGACGAGAGAAGAAATTAACACGTATTAAAGTCAGAGAACACTATTGTGTGTGTAAGTTTGGGAAAACGCTAAATGTTTGAGAGGCAACACTACCTTCTACTAGAACTTTTTTCATGGCCTTTAGACATCTAAGACTCATGCTGCCTGCCTGCTACCTTCTAATGCAGAAGCATTGGCGTTAAATAAAATAGATGCAAATGTGCTCCCTGTTTTACTTGAAATCACTATCCTTTAGTTCGTAGAGCGTTAGATTCCTATTCGAAAGAATCAATTTTGACTGAAGGTTTCTCGAAGAATTTTCCTGAGTCACACCAGACTGGGGCGGCATATTCAAAACTAGTCCCTGGCTCCTTCTCATATCCTCTCCCGAACCCTATCCAGACCTGAGCCAAAGCTGCCTAAATTCTATAAATAAAATTCAAATTTGGAATTGCAGAGCAGCAAATGGACAATTTGTCCAGACTCCGAACCAGTGACAGGACAGCCAAGAACTGTCGGCAGGGTTGATGTTATTTCTGTGAAGTTTTGTAGTCTTCCTTGGAATAGACACTTGCTCAGAGTGAATTACAGGCTGTTTGGGTAACAACTGGGTGGTGTCCGATTTTGGTATTATGTAATATTGGTCTGTTTCCAAGCTGGCGTATAGTGGACATGTTGCATCATTAGTTGATGATGGCAGATAGTCACACGCAAAGGTTCCGTGGCCTTTGTTGCAAGTTTGAATTTGTCTGAATTCAATCCGTCTTCGTCTCACGGGTGGTTTCCCATACGAAATCGTAACGGAATTTAGGTCAGCACTGAATGGCTAATTTCGCATGGTGTAAAAGGGACCTGCCTAACCGAGGTACTACACCGCCTGCACTCACTTGGCACACAATATCAATGAAGCAAGTATGAAATGTGGGAAACGACAATTGAAAGCGAGAAGCTCCAAGGAAAGGTCTAACCTGATTCTCTAACCTAACTCTCTGTAAATTTTATGAAAGGTTGAAAATGCAGAAAGAAGCAAAAGAGGAACGTTTATTAAGGATGATCTAAAGCAACGTTACATGAAATCTCCTTTCTTCTCCTATAAATTCAAGCCTAGAGAGTTCAAACTTTCAGGGAAGAAAGTTCATAACCAATTCAAGAGCATGATCGATGCCGATTTTTTATTTTCTTTTTTGTTCATTGTTGAAAGAGCTTCATTGTTATAGGTTTCGATATTCACAACAACAATCAAGCGATTTCAACATTGAAGGAAAACGAAAATTAAAAATCGGCTTCGATCATGCTCTTGAATTGGTTAAGAAAATTTCTTCCCTGAAAGTTTGAACTCTCTAGGCTTGAATTTATAGAAGCAGCAAGGAAATTTCATGTAATTGTCTTGTTGGAGATCCTTGCTTTAGATTATCCTTAATAAGTAATGAGAAAAGAGTTCTTTGAAAATAAAATGAAGATAAAACGTTACCTGGGCGAGAACCCAACCGTGGTCATTAAGTCCCAACGCTCTGCAGCCTACACTAAGACGCTAACTTCAAGTTAATTGTTTGGAAAAGTTCTTTCTTATTCACCATGTAGTTAAACACTTGACTAATAGGGGGCATTGCTCTGAAGTGACGCTACTTCCTTTATGATTTCCTATGGCGAGTCATTCTATTCCCTTGGGCCTATGTTAGTTATATAAGGCAGCGCCGTCAAAATCTCTTTACTTCTCTCGGTGCGGTTGGTTGGCTGCGATGTAACCGTCTTCGAGTTTGAGAACCGATCGGTACGTACTTGTATGGCTTGGAGGGTTTTCGTTTGTTGTTATTTCACATTCGTTAAATTAAAAATAATAAAATACTGTAATTACTTTTGTATTAGCATTTTTCATGTTTAATAGTAATCCAATGAAGTATCGTATATTAATTTAGAATGATATCATTCGTAGTATCATGTCGCACAAGTATAAATGTTATGGCCGATCAAAATGACATCTCTATTAGAACTTCTTTACAAAGCAGTAAAGAAAGTATTATTTCTTCCAAATTGTAGCCAACTTTCTTTGATTGTTTTGACGACTACTGACATCTAAACTAGTGATCGCAATACATTTACTGGCACGTCCAAATGTTAAAAATCATTTGGTGAGTATAGTTACTTTATGAAGTACTTATTCGATAAAAAATTATCACACTACTCAACTTTGCATCTTACATCTTTCAATTGAGGAAATTACCTTAGGAGTACGGTTACATTCTAACAATTTCCAGCTCTGGCAAATAAGTTTCTTGAATTTGAACCTATTTATGGCTCTTGGGCGTCTCTGGCTCAAGTTACCTGAGTACATTTCTTAGAAAGTGATTTGCTCGTAGGAAAATTATTTGAATAAGACTTATTCTCACATCTCCAATACTATGAAGTGAATCATTAAGTAAGTATAAACCAAACAATACAAATGATTTTTCTGTGCTCAGAACATCTTCCTTCGAACTTGTTTCTTTCAAACGTTATTTTGTTTTCTGAGAATTTCCAATTCTAGAAATAGTCTTCCCTATTTCAGGACATACAAACAGAGAACAATATCCGTACTTTTCTTTGTGTCAACCATTTTCCCTTTGTTACGTTTGTTTGAAAAAGAAAGCAACTACGTTCGACCGGATTTGTGCGATTCTGTTGTCTCTTCCAGGCTCGTAATGATATGTAAACATGTCCCAATCCAGCGAGTGACGACGGAGGACGACCAATGAAGAGGGATAGAGAGCGAGAAAGAGAAACAGGACACCCACCCACACACTCAGCCAGATAATAGATGTCTATCCTGTGAGAACATGATTGCAGGAAAATCTCCTCCCACGATCTGCTAAAACTGGAGAAGACTTCTTGTCAATACTTGGTTGGGCACAGATTTTTGTAGTGTTATTGGTTGACAAATCGACTTTGAAAGTTTTCAAGCAGAACCTTATTTCAAGTATTTAACATTGAGTGGATTAGATTCCGGTAGACCAACTGTCCAACAGATTAGCCTTTGATTAGTCCGCACAAGCATCTAGACGTTACAAACAGAGCTGAAACCACACTGACCCGTACGTAGTTTATCCGATTGACCCGGTCCGAAACGTGATCTGAATGACCGAATCAACCTGGTCTTGATTGGAGTAACCTAACTGACCCGGTCTTGACGAAAATGACAAGACAATTGAGACGCATGCGCGAAAGTCTATGTGCTATCTTTTAACATACTTTCCAGGTCAATATCGGGAACCCGGGTCAGGCCAGGTCCCAAGCAGACTCGGTCCAAGACTTGACCCGAATGACCCGGTGCCGCCGCTGGCATCGTTCCCAGAACCTTCTATTAAACTGAGCTACGGCCGCTCGGTATCCAAGAACATTGCTTTCTAAGTTCTAATGAATTTTGCCATTATCATTGTATACCTTTTGTATTGAATTTTGTTTTATATTTGAAATAAATATTAACTATTCTTAGATTTTCGTATGTTAAATCTGAAGAACACAAAACTATATGTTGACCCAGCATCGTGAGGACAATTAGGGAGCTGCTGTTAATAAAAGACAGTGGTGATCACAGTGAGAGCTTTGGCTTTCCTCTCCCAACTCCTCCCTTCGGGGAGAGACCTCATCCACTAGTGGATTGAATATGGCTGTGATTTATATATATATCATATTCAGCCAGCCGTTTTCTATCCACTGCCGGATGAAGGCCTCCCCCTTTTCTTTCCACATATCTCGGTCTGCTGATATCCTCATCCATGTAGCTCCTGAAAAACGCTTGATTTCATCTACCCATCTTACATTTGAACGTAGTCTCGGTCGTTTCTTTTCTCTAGGAATCCACTGTAGTACATTTGTCGTCCATCTTCCATCTGTTCGTCTAGCTATGTGACCGGCCCATTTCCACTTCGTCTTCTTCGCAGTCTTGATTACATCCTCTACCTTTGTTTGTGCGCGAATCCATTCACTTGTCTTCCTGTCCCTCCTGGTTATTCCTAGCATGCATCTCTCCATTGCTCTTTGTGTGACTGTCAATTTTTGAGTCGTTTGCGCATTCAATGTCCAAGTTTTACAACCGTACATCATCACAGGTAAGACACATTGATTATAAACTTTACGCTTGAGACACATTGGTAGTTTGCTGTTGAAAATGAAGTGTAGTCTTCCAAACGAGCTCCACGCCATTTTATATAATAATAATAATAATTCACAGCCATATTCAATCCACTACTGGATGAGGCCTCTCCCGGAGGGAGGAGGTGGTCTACTGTTCCCACGCTGACCAGACGTGTTGGGAGAGGGCCATTAGATATATATAATGTGAAGAGTTGGAAACGATTTTTGTCCCTAAATCTTGTAATTTAAACAACAAAGAAATGGAAGGAAGATAGCAGATACATTGATATATGAAGACGGAATTATATTGATAACGCTAAGAAAATAATGTTACAAGGAAAGCCAATTTTTTACGAATTAACGTGTAAAAATCGTTAAGAAATAATATTAATTTGATAACCGATGCACATGTTTTGTCATATAAATTATTAGTCGCACATTACGCCTTGATTTAAACGTGTATTCACACAAACAGAAGATTGCACTGCAAGAACATAATCGTATATACAAGACCTATAAGTAAAACATAATCGTATATGAATTTGAAGAAAGTGCCATTCCTCACAAAATGTGTATAAAATTTGTGGCGCCTGCATCATGGGACTACGACAAGGAAGTTGTAAACACTATCTTGGAAACTTTGTAGCGATAGTTGTCTTAAGTTATGTGAAACATCTGATTATGTCACCAATGCTCTATATGCGTACAATACACTAGCCAAACAAAATCATGCTACTCACACGAACTTCATCAAACGACACTAATACTCAATCATACATGGTTGTACCGATCAATTATTAAAAGCGCAATTAAGCTAAATAGTACAACGAATCTTTCGTGGATTGACCTACTTGTGTACGTTAAGAAGAAAATTCAAACAATGTTAATTAAAAAAGCACAGATAAGATAAGATAAAATTAATTTTATGGGCAGTAACAGCACCATGGCTTACGCCCATCCCGGAGATCTCACATCAATTTAAAAAAAAAATATTTCTTTTGGTAAAAAGGCTTAATCAGATCAAAAAGTACGATAATTGTTCTGATTAATCGAGTCAGATCACAGTTTATAGTTGAGAGTGCAATTTGTAACTGTAAGAGCCGACCTCGGTAGCCGAGTGATCTAGGACGCAGGGCCACCGTTCATGAGGTTGAGGGTTCGAATCCTGCTTGGACCATGGATGTTTGTAGATTTTAAACTGCATTTCACTCATATTGACGTGGAGGTCGAAGTCCATAGCTACTAAAATGGCCCATATAAAATAAAGTTTTAAGTTTTTGTAACAGTATGAATGATGATGTACCAAACGACGCTAACCATTTATTTTGTTCAAAGCCAAAATTTCTGTAAAGGTAGGGAAGCTTTCATAAATCACCTCAGAAGTCTAAAATAACCTTCTCCCTAATCGAACCTTCTATTGTAGTATCTCCAAAGGTAAAAATTGGATACATACTTCTCATCCTTTTAAGGAGAACAATCTTCATAGTTAAAATAATAACACAAGATAATTAAATAAGTAAAGAACTGATTAAGAAAATGAAATAAAGGCTTAAAACATTAATTTTTCAAATACCTGAAACAATTTATTTCCTGATTTTTACATAATAATAAAAGCTCCATATTTGCTGGTTCTAAAGGATCTGTCGTATTTCTATTACCATACAGTGAACTAAATCAGCATACAAACATTAACTAACCTAATGAGCTAGATCAATAAGTTCAGGTTAGTTGGGTGAATCGGGTTATTATAGTTTAAGTGTTGTGACGAAATCAAGCATTAGTTTGATTCGTTTCGTCATACTAAAGAGTATTTTCGATTGAGACATTTTTCATAAATAAATTTGTACTTTGGCAACACTGATCATGTGCGAGAAGTTTGCCCGACCACCATCTAGATTTATTGATAGATCATGCTGTAATCTGACTACTAGATATATATCTATATCTGATAAGAATTGTAGTCTCGGATAATATACGCGTAAGTGTAGATTACACAAATGGTTAACTCAACCGTATGTCAGGTTATATTAGGTTAACACTAATTATATCTGAATATGCAATTATCAAATCTACACACATTCCATTTACTTCACACACAATACAGCGATTCAATGTCAAATGTCAGATGAATAGAAAACTCATTTATTTTATTAAATAGAATTAGCAAGTTCTGAAAACAAATATTCAAATTCGCTTCCAAAAATAAACACCAAGACATTCAAATTAATCATACGCATTCAACATTGAACAATAGAGGATATGTTCTCAGTTAAGGATTTCACTGCACAATATAAAGAAAAAAGTATGTAAAGGGAAAAATAGTTATACAACACCTAACATTTTCACATATCATTTATGATATTAGTATTCTTCTTCATTACCCTTTGTTTTCGTAACGATTTTCGTTACTCCATAATTCTTCAGTGTATTCCTTAATCAACCCTTCTCTTGCTTATTCCTACTATAACCATATTATCGAAAAAAAAACTAGGTTTCTTAACAATACACACATACTTATCTAAACAAGAAACTTCAAAGAATCATCGAAAGTTCATTGACTTTCTGGACAAAAACAATAACTTTCTGGTAGTTGATAAAGTTGAAACAATTAAGCAAATTAAGAAAACAACATTAATTAAACGAATGCACTATTTCAGACAAAAAGGCAAATTTAGCTTTATGCATTGTCTGAGGTTGTTTGTATTGTTTCCTATGTTACTATTGTTTGGCAGACATGTTTGGTTTCTTTTATAATGTAGAATTAAGTGGAATATAAAGAGGGCTTCTATGGATTATTGGAAAATCCGAATAAAATATGAAATGCTGTCAGCGGGTACACTTCAGAAGGTAAACTGTACCCATGTACTTTTATCTGTAAAAGACCATATGGAAAATTAGTACGTATGCCTCTTGTAATATGGTTATGTATGGATGTTAACTACTGATGAGCAATGTATGACGGAGACATCAGATTCTCTGATTAAATGATGGATAATGACATTCTCTTTAATTTGATGAGTTTGCAACAGGTTTCGTTATAAGATTTTAAACACTCGGCTATTCTTTAGATATTCCCCAATATAAAACCAAGTAGGCAATTTGGCGTTCGAGGCTGTGTTTGATACGGATCCATTGGAAAGCATTGTTTTGATTCAAGGACAGATTAGATACGTTTTGATTATATTATGGGTTACATAACATTACAAGTAGCCAGAAAATTTCGTGAAACAAAAAGGAGCAAGTGTTGGACAGTCAGCTCAAATTCATTACATATATCTTGTAATGAACCTTGCCTCCACACATTAATAGTAAATGGACATCTAGTTTTGGCAGAAATTGACACAGGAGCAGCTGCCAGTATAATGTCAATAGAGATGTTTAATAAAATCAAGGGACACGAAAAAATAATACCAATTGAAACAAAACTGTTTGCGGCGAATGGAGACAAAATGATTACGCATGGTATTGTGAATCTAGAGGTAGAGCTAGCCAAAAAGGTATGGTCCACGAACTTTTATATAGTTAAGACTCCTATAAAGCATACGTTAATAGGTAGAGATATCATTAACAAGTTATGGCCAAATTGGAAACAGTTTTTTGGATCAGACACCATAAATGGTATGAATCAGGTGGACAGGGAAATAAGATGTAGTACTGAGGAAGTTTCGGATGTGAACTTAAAGGATCATATTCTCACTAATTATGCGGATGTGTTCAACGACAGTATACATAAGCCGATTAGGGGTTATAAAGTAACAATACCAATTAAAACGGATGCTATTCCAATTTTTCGCAAACATTATAATGTACCGTATAGTTTAACGGATAAAGTTAAAGCAGGTTTGCAAAAACTACAAGATCAAGGAATCATTTCACCCGTTTCATATGCTGAATGGGCCACACCCATTGTGGTGGTTCCGAAAATACAAACAGGTGAAATCAGAATCTGTGCAGATTTCAAAACAACCGTTAACACCGTTTTGAAAAACATGGCATATCCACTTCCTACATTGGATGATTTAATAGCCAAATTACAGGGAGCAGACACATTTGTTATTCTTGATTTGAATCAAGCATACCTACAGTTGGAATTAGAAGAGCAAGCAAAAAAGTTACTGGTATTAAATACCCCATGGGGGCTTTTTGAAAATAATCGTTTAACCTTTGGTTTAACATGTTCGCCTTTTATATTTCAAAAGTTTATGGATACCACACTATCAAAGTTTCCTTTCGCTCAAGCATATTTAGATGATGTTATCATCTGTGGGAAAGGAATTCAATAATGCTATGAAAGGACGTGTTTGGTATTGAATAAATTTCGGGAACTAAATATAAAG
>JAGDQP010001213.1:85678-129405 GCA_022664845.1 Lepisma saccharinum | reverse complement strand
AGCGCAGCCAGAAATGGAGAAGCGTGCTAAGTCTATCTATTATGAGGTCTATGGTTGTACTCTCATCCTCGTAGTCTGGCACCGAGGACAAGTTGAATCTTAGAGCGAATAATATCATCAAAAGTTTTGTCAATGATATTCATGTAAGTTAAGTTACAAGTAAACAATATCAAGTATTTTATCCCCCTTCCTTCCCTGGAAAGATAACTTTTTTTAGAATTTATTTTAAGGCCTTTAGGCAACTATGGCTCAGGCCAGGAAAGATAACCTAACTCGCACACTGATTTAAGTTAAATGAAATATAATTTTTCTCTTCTTATCAGAGATTCAAAATTTCGTCATGTATTGTGAGGGAGGAGACACTATGGTGCATTGTTAGTTTGGTTCTGTATTATTGTTTGTTTATTGCACGCAATAAGAACAAAAAGAAAAAAAAAATATGCCGTACACTTGTTGAAATTATTAGTGAGGCAACTGGCATTTTTTTAAATATTTTCAAAATAGGATTAAAAAGTAAAAAATATAAATGATTAAGTGGAATCGATTAGATAAAGTTGTATGACATTGTTCAAACACTGAAGAAAATGATGCGCAGATTTCCTTTTACTTTGTTTCTGTTGAAGATCATGGCATGTGGTGTTATTAAACTAATTATCTTTCAAAATATTTTTAGGTATGATCTACTTATATAAAGATGTATATTTGATGAACTTCCAGTGCATGGTTGTGAAGAAATCTAGACGCAAACGCCAAGCTTTTAGTTCTAATTATAACGGTTTAGAAGGTAGTTAATGTACCTCTAAACCTTTTAAGCAATGCAAATTACGAATGTTTGAGTAACGAGTAACAAATATAACAACACAGAACACATACGCTCACTGGCACTACTGGTCAGACAACGAGTCTCGGACAAAATTTTCACCTTAGCCGACTTCAAAATCCTGCTATTTTTCATTGACAGTGTTTCGTGCTCTACTTTTGAGTAATTCTCTCGTGGAGGTGTCTGACCATCAAAATATAACAGATACTATGCTATTATTAATATTTTTATGCTACTTTATTATTATTATTATTTCAAAACGTGTGATTTATGCAGAGAGAACTTATTAGTAAATCTTTACTTGTTTCATTCTGCGTAATTTAAGTACAAAGAAGAGTCATAAGCAATCTTACCGAAGTCAAGGCATTGTAGGCTTCATTAATATATTCGTCCACTCTTTTCACTTCGAACCCCATGAAAGATGTGTAGAATATTTGTAACTCCGTCTTAGTGATTACACCAGAACCTGAGAATATAAAATGGAAGAATTGATTTACACTTCTTAAAGAGGTTAAACCCACACGTATATTTAAAAAACAAAAATGGACATAACATATTAAAACATTTATTCATATGTAATACATAATGTTCTAAATAAAAAAAATGGTTCGTTTTTCTTCTAAAACTATCGTTTATTTAAAAAAAGACATGAGCTTTCGTTTTTTCTAAATTTCGTTTTTTTTTCAAGGCAGTAATTTGTAATACTGCTAACGTCTCGTTAAGCAAGAATTAATTTCATATAGGTAATTAAGAATAAATACTACATAAATTTATTCTTGGTACCTCATAGATATCATCCTTGAATAATACCGTAATTAGAAATTAACGTATTGTGTATACGGGATGGGAGCATATTTAGTTAAGAATTCATAGTTTTTCAGTTTGCAGTAAAGATATTTTCGAAGTTGTATTATCTCTAGGAACTTAAATTGTTCCTATAATTCAAAAATATTTCTTCATTTTCCTGGAGGCTTATTAGTATTTTATTACAAACTATTCAGTCCATATGTCTTTAGTTAATTTCCTATGTTGGGCAGGGTGAAGATATAGAAGGTATTGCAATGTGGCAGTAAATGCGTCAATTGCTTCGTACGTCTGCAGGGAAACAAAGCAATAGTAAATTAGGATGAATGTATTAAAATTTAACTCCAATCCTGCTGATTACATTGATTATCTGCAGCGTAAAGCATTAACTATTTGCTGTGTGAAAAGAAACGACATTTTAAAACAAAAACATGAAAAGAACTAAAAAAAACCACTTTAAAACAAGACTTCACAGAAGAAAAAAGCTTTTTACAACACTAGACATATATAAAAAGGTGTTTGTACATCTGAGAAGAAATACATTGGACAAACGAAGAGAAAAATTATTTATAAACAAGAACACCAATCTAACAGAACTATAAGATAAAATTGAAGGAGACTATAGAATTGTCGAATCATATATTGCAAAATAATTATAAAGTACAATACTATTAGTTCGTTCAATATGACAACTCGATTACAGCACTAACCATCAGAGAATCATATGCTATATTGAAATCAGAGAATGCATATAAATATTCTTAAGTAAAAGATGCAAAGTCGAAGTTTTTCAGGAAGTTGAATTTACACTTCTTCCTTGCTTTATTTACATGCAAAGGCCGCCATCTGGCAACAAAGCGTACTGTGTAACGGTCTACTTGAACTTCCACCACACGAGATGGTCGCTGTCGTCAAGTCTGTCGGAAGTGCGTAGTGCTATCTCTTGGCCATATTCTGAACTATGTACTCTATGAGGATAATGAACGTTGGAAAATCGTTGTGTTGAACCTAATATTTGTTGTTTCCATCGAATAATGGAAAAAAGCATATAACCGGATTTTTCTAACGTATGTTCGTGAAGTGTGTAAAACACATGTTCAAGCATTCTCTTTTTTCATAAATCTATAAATATCCACTTAAACTTTCAAGACTCACTGAATAAAAATAATAACATAACTATACATGCATTCTTACAGTCTGTTCGGGTGGGTTGCAGTGTTTGAACTAGTGGACACTAGTGTATACTTTTGCGTCCGAATGGGTGGTGCTGCTTACACCTCGACTGTTCGCATGGCCGGCACCAGTGAATGTACTGCAATCCAGTGCAAACACTTTCTGTCCCTGTTCGGGCGCCAGTTAGCTGGTTGAAGACAATTAACAGGCGTGCTGTGCTCTCTGTGTAAGTGTGAGAGAAGGAATTACAGATGGCGTTACTTGCTAGAAGAAGAAAATAAGCTCTAGTCCGTTCGGGTGAGAACTGCACGGGATTGCACGAATAGACACTGTGATTTTACATCCATTAACACAGTGTTGTAGTAACTTGCACTTCCAGTTCAGAGAGTGCAACACCAAGAAAATCACCCGAACAAGGTTTTGTTGCTGATACTGTTATAGTTTTTGAAGAAAATAAGCTCATCTGTCTGTGTTTTTTTCGTTTTACTGTTTATCTCTTGGATCAGACTTCCGTCTGTTGATAATACAAATAATTAGAGATTCTTCAAAGCTCCGTTGTTGAGAAACCACAAGAGTCACTATATATGTCGGGAAATAGAGGAAGCTCGAAGAGGATGCTTGAGATTTGGGTTCAGAGATCTTAATTGATGAGTCCGTTTTAGGTCCTCAATAGCGAAGCTATAGCTAAAGGGACCTTATAAACATTCTATCTGTCTGTCCGTCCGTGTCACGAAATTAAATCTCAAGGAGTATAAGGTATGGAGAGATGCTTGAGGTGACGTTGGAAAGGTCTTGACTAAGCTTGTTCGGACCCCTGGAACCGTCCTGATTGGTGCAGTGGTTCAATGTTGCCAGCTCATTTTCCAAAAATTTAGTTGTTCAAATTGCTTCCATTCAGTTAGACGTAGTTGCGCCAAACTTGGCATAAACATTATTCGACACAAGTACTTTGATTTTCCTGAACCTAAGCAATGCAATTGTCAGTTTTGCCAGCCTATTTTATAAAATTAATGCTTTTGTGCCTAAAATGCTATCAAGGGACCGGACCCTTTGCGATTGTTAATAGAATCTAGTAATGATAAATCATTCTTTTATGATTTTTTGCACTATATACACTCAGACTCTAACGAACACTACTTCCTGAACGAAAACAGACAGAGAAAACTAGCGTCAGATTTGGGTTTAGATACAATATCGAAAGATTATAGCCTCAGCAACTTGAAAGCGGCAAAATAAATCAAGATACTGTAGCGTCTCATATTTAGTATGCTAGCTACAATACTTAGATGCTCTCAACTTTTCCTTCGATGAAATAATGAGAAAACCATAGTCTTGAATTGGTAACACTGCGCGACAGTAGCGCCGTAAGTGATGTGGCGTTTAAATTTTGAAATGAACCTTCATACTGAAGGATGTAATGGTCGAGGTAACGTGACCAAGGTTTCCATGCTACCTCATAGGAAGATGCCGGTTGTGTAATTTATTGAAGCTTATTCTGTTGGATAATGTGTATAAGAAAAAAACAAGGATGTTTTCAGGAAGATTGATTTCTGTGGTAATTGTTTAGAAAGGATTAGAGTGAAGAGATTTTGAAATTTTCGACTTCTATGAAGATACACTTGAATTAACTAAACAGTAAGCACCTTATTGTAAGCAAGAGTGGAAAGGATATTTTTAAAGTTGAGTTTTGAATATAGAGAATAATTATAATTTACTCTACTAAGTTGATCCAAAATAAATGAATAGTTAACTAGGTAAGTATAATATTTTAATTGAATAATCTGTGGTGATTCGTTAATAGGCTCGCAAGATAAGATCGCCTGAGAAATCGCAAGGATTGGATTGTTTCTTGAATTCAAGAAGTGATTGATTAAATTTAGATAAGCCAAATTTACTATTTATTTAGTTGTTATTTAATCTCGTTATTTACTATTTATTTGTGTGCCTTGCAAAATTGGAAGAAAATATGTCTGTGACAATATCAAATTATTGGGATACTTCAAGATGAAATCTCTATATGATATAAAACCTAATGTCTGTGTTCGTTTGTTTGAACACGATACAAATCTACATACGTGCACTAATTCCAAACAAATTTTGCATACGTATTTCTTGGACTAGAGGTAGTTTAAATCACCGGAAGTGATTGCGCCGCGATCTAATTAACAAAAGCAGTAATTTTATTGTTTATAACAATGAAATAAATGCATTATTTCCATTTTTATGTCAGAAATATACAAATAGTTTTTTGATTGAGTTATGAAAAGAAACAATAAAACTTTAATTTCAATAAAACAATCCGAGTCTGTATCACTTGTTTTTTTGGTAAAGCTACGTTATATTGTACCATTGATAATCAGACATTGTAACCTGGAAATTTCCGAAAATTGAAATTGTTCTCTGACAGAACATTAAAAATATGTATAAAGAAGTAATTTATAAGTTTTAAATTTAAAATTGGGATATTTTCCATATCCAACAATCGTACATAATATAACTTCCGTTCTAATTTGTTACATAATTGTTTGGCTTTACAGAATAAATTAATTTTGGTTTCATATATATATATATATGTTTATATAAGCATATTGACTTCTAGAATGGAAGATTGACCATCACATTCACTGCAGATCGTGATCATCAAATACATCTTCGAAATCATTAAAAAATTCTTTTTAAACTGCTTTCTCAGTTTTGCCGCCAAATACATTAACAAGCCATCAGAACCTCCTGCCTCTTCCATCGTCATGTACGGTCCAGCTCCTTCAGGAAACATTTCATCTGCTACAACGGTAGGCTTCATGTAAACAGTTATCTACGTATAATTATGGAAAGTGACAAACGTTCCGTTCCGACAAATAAATCAAAATTACAGTAGGAATATCTCATCTAATTCTTTGCCTTCAGGTATGGCTCCCTGGATTGAGGCTACATTAGCTCTTTGAACTGCCATGCTTATTCTTTAAATTAGGAAGGTGCTTGCTGTATCATCACCACATAATCGTGTGATACGCTTACCTATTTCCTTTATAAAGTTGAGGCCTTCTTTTCCCCATGAACCACTGGATTCGATAGCAATGGCTACGAAATGGTACTTCTCTGCAACATTACTGTATTTTCTCCTTTTTTCCGCTTCTTTTCGACTGGCGATATTTCCCGCCTGGATTGAGGAAAACGGGAGGTTGGAAGGAGCGAGCGTATCTGAGCATGTGAAATCCCAAATTAACGCTTTGCCTCTCTTCCAAGGTAACAGATTCATCCCATCTGGTCTTTTACCCTCTGTTCTGCTACATCCAATTGGCTCTCTTATTGCAGGTATGCCTGCTGAGATAAGTGCTCTCATTATAATGTCATTAACATTTGAGTGACGAGGGTGTCTACCTGCGCTTTTCGAACAAAAAAAAAAGGCCATGTAACCCTTTTTTTTATTTACTTCACTCTTACAAGCCTGGCATTTGTGACTTTCACATATATCTGCACGCAGTCGAATCGCAACTGCTATTCGATAACATTCGTTACTTAAGTGAAGGTCAAGAGGGGGCGAACCAACGGGCGGTACTTCGGCTAATCAGTAATAATATGATAACATCAAACATGAAAGTGAGTAAATGTAACTTATGGTACAGACAAACTGATGATGAGGTTGATAAACCAAAGAAGAGAAGATCTCGTGTAACAAACTATCCAAACTCAGAGAAATCTGTGATGCTCAGGAAAGATACAATTCCTCAACAACCATGATGTTTCATTTGCAATCGTAAACAGATACAAGAAAACTGACAAATAACAATCAACGCGACAGATACCAAATGGAGTAAAGAAAGACTGAGTTGGGGTGTAGAGAAACTCGGGGATCATTTTTGTTATAGTGTGGCGAATCCGAATTTCAATCTTATTTGCCCTTCCCCATAAAATCTGATTCTTTCTTCTTTTTTCAGCACATCTGTTGCTTGGTGTTGTGTTTGAGAAACTGTGTTGACCTGTCTACTCAATGGCTGAAAGATGACACCTATTTCTACCGATCACCGAAAATATGCGACGTGATAGACATCAAACGTATTTCATATGCTGATGCCATTTTAGTGATTCCGTTTAAAGCTATCTCATTAGAGTGACAATAACAGGGAAAAAATATTTCGCATAATGTAAAATTTTTGGATGTGATTACGCAATTAGGGTTATGTTGGTCAACAATGCTTCCGTGAATTGATGTATTTGTGTCGTCTGAAACAAGATATTACCAGCTATTCCGCCAGGAAATGGCATGTATCATACCATATTTTGAAATTGTTATTCAAAAATATAGAAACTGCGTAAGTTTATGAGAAAACAGGAGATGGCGAAGTCCCCCGATATTTCTTCTGACTACACAAATATCCACATTAAGTTTCCGGACCTGCGACATCCACTAATATAAAAACCCACCCCTCTCTGAATCTTGATTCACTTGCTTCGCTGTGTAGTCCAAGTGCGAGTCTCCATACGTCTTCGCTCAGCTCAAGTCAGACAACTTAGAAGTCATCGTTTATGCCAGGTCGCTACAATTTCGACATTTCTAGGCTAAGATTAATGCCTATGTCTCTTTCAGCGTTTGTCGAGATAATGAACTACCACTCTCCGTTTAAAGATTACCTTCAAATGAAAGATTACCTCTTGTTAAATTAATACCTGGCCTAATTCAAGGAGACCAGGGCAAAGCAAATATAATAAAGATTCTGAATTAATTTCTCAAAAAGTATTTAAGTTTTCAAATTAATATTGACATGCATCAGTCCAAAAGACCTGGACAAAGCGAATAATACTTCTTGATTACACAAAACACGTCCCCAAATTAAATATGAGAAAGTACCTACTATTTAAAAAAATATTTCAATGTACAATTGTAATATGCAGTTATGAAATTGTAACATGAAAATTATTCGGCTTTTCTTTATTAGATTTTTTTCACTTCCTCTGAGTTGCTGAAAGCAGTGGATTATTGTGTATACAGTAGTTATTTCATTCTCTATATAACATACCATATATTTTACATTCATTATTGGAGACACAACACAGTAGTAGGACCCACGCCAGTGTAAGGTTTATATCATTCGTGTGCCCATCCTTTGCAATCACCACACTGAATCCTTGGAAAGAGGTTATCCAGCAGAACAGGAATGTTAGCACGGTGCATTACTTAAGTAATAAAATAACTAGAAACTAATTTCTTTATTATTCGTATTCTTACCACTTCTATTAATGATTTGGAAGAGAATTTTCGGGAAGTACTGCAGCCAGAGAGGGAAATCCTCCAAGTTTCGACAGTTTTTCACTAGATGTCCCCACTCATCCAACCACTCCTCCAAATTGACATATGTGCGTTGCTCTATTATTTCGGAATCTGGAACAGAAAGAATGTGGCTAATTAGGTTTACAATAATAACTTATAGGCTATATTGTTTTGTAGCTTTGATCGAAATGACACAGATAGTAATGGGATCGTAGACAAGTATTTTGAGATAAGATCCACGTCAACGAAGAAGCCATCTTAATGGCGTTACTGCAACCTCAAACTTCCAAGTATATGCAACCCTGTAAGAATTCGTGTGTTCAAAACTGGAATACGGGCGATTGATAGGCTTTGCTCTCAAGCGTTACAAAGTGTTGGATGTGTAAAATTCTGAAGCAAATGCGGCATGGGTAAAGGTAAGATAGCAAAAGAGTTGGTAATGGAAATTAGTTAAATTCTAATGTAACATTTGGGTCTGTAACTGTTACCCTAGCACCACACGAAATAAACGCTCACACCACGAAGTAAGTAATTAATAGTACACGTAAGTTAGAAAAAAGAACAATTTGTTTGCAGCAATTATATTTCAACCTACGTTTTAATGTTAGAGAGTTTATTTTGATTTTCCTTTTAATTGTCTTATTTATCATACTCTAGCATACATAAATAACGAAGTCTGTCATGATTTTATTAATAGAAAACAAAAGCTAAACAGAACACCTTTTTTTTAGAATTTTCACCCAAAATAGGAAGCGAAATACTTTTGAGAGATAGCCCAGGTAGCATACCAGCTTGCAACAAGATCGTAAGTCACTTGCTTTGAGCTTGTGAAACTTAATATTGTGTTGAAAGTAATAAACAAGCGTGACAGAAACTTGTTGAAACAATCAATCATGTGGGTAAGCTTGTCAAACTTGAAACGTATTTGAATTTTGCTTCATTTCACTTCTGTTGTGGTCTCATTGAGATGAAGTCCCATCACATCACGTGCCAAGACTGTTTGACCGCAAGCTATTCTTCGCCAACTGCACTCCCATTTGCTACAGGCGTCTAGGGTGCGATCTGAAGAACTCAGTATAAATAACGCTTGGAAAGCCAGCTAGGGCGTGTGTATCCATGGTATGGTGACTACAGCATCAGATTAATGTGTCGTGGGTCCTCGTATCGATTCCCACCCAAGGCAACGTTTTTCTTCTCTTCAGAAGTAAATTGTGTTTCTTTCCTGCCCGGTCAAAAGTATTTCAACCTTGATTCTTGTAAACTAGACTGTATGATTCAACCTTGTTTAAACCTTTTTGGCTTGAGATGCTAAGCTTACGATAAGTTGTCCCATTTGTCGAAGTAAGCTTGAATCACTTTTGAATAAGGTCAAAATTGATGTGTGGGGTATTTCTACTGAATTCACTTTTGAGCGAAATAAAATTTAATATTTAGCCTTAAATCAGAATAAGAAAATAAAATAAAATAAATAATAAGTTATTTTCAACATATCCTCATGTTATTATCTTGAGAAAGTATCATATTAAAATATTGATAGTTTTACCACATCCCATATAAACATCATAGAAATTTCACGGGTTCTAAATTGTGCTAAATAACTGAACACCATATTCTTGCGTGATGGAATCGAAGGCCCGCTGAAAAGCGTGCAGTATGTATTAATCTCTTAAGGTCGTGACTTCAAAAGTTCCCTTTCTTCCGTGACAACAATACAAAGTCACAACCATATGACGGCCATAAATGAATATGCAATTCACTTACTGAATAAAGCAATCTTCGATAGTCGCGTGACTAATATCTTCTTCTTGTAAGACTGTTTCTTTCTCTTTCCTTTTGTTAGTTCAGTCCAACTTTTGAATATCTGACGAAAGTTCCAAGGTTCTATTGTGTAGCTGCTAATGTCATACACTCAATTTCAGGTCTATGACATTTCTGTAATGGAAAATGTAGATTGTCCTTGCTATCCAAAAGCAGCGCGTTGCAATGAAGCCATTCGTATACTATGTACAAAATTGTAAAAGTTCATTATGTACAAAAAGATGGAAATCAGTAGATTATTTAGTACCGTCGGGAGTCCCGCAGGGTTCGGCTTTGGGTCCCTTACTCTTTTTATTATTTATAAACGGTCTTCGCAATTACCTTCTTCGAATTTTTATCAAACTGGCTTTCGCAAACGACCTTAAAATTTATCGATCAAGAATATCTGACAATAATTGTGATCATCTCCAGCCCGATCTATGGTGTTGAGCAAATTAACGTCGAAAAATGCAAACTACTAACATTCACAACATACTAAATTCCAATACATTTTTCGTACCTAATTGACAATGTAATTTTACCATCTCCAAAAACAGTTAAAGGTTTTGGTGTGTTATATAATGATTCGAAGCTAACATTTGAAGAATATATTAGTCATGTTATAAATGAAGCACATAGAAACTTTATGATAGTACTGATAACTGGACGAAAATACAGTAAAACACTTCTAAACCTTTATCAAGTACATTCACAACTTGAATACCCGGCTTGTATTTGACATCCGTACTCTAAGCGCATACAAACAAACAAACAAAAAAGAGAGATGTCTGAGATATTTGGCCTACAACGAGACATTTACAAAGAGAAAATAGTAATATAATAAGCGTAAATTTTATTCCGATGAGCTTGGATCAATTTCAAATACATGCTCCACTTCGAAATACACTCCTGCATAATTCTGATTATTTCTACTGTAAGAAAACGCTAACAAATATACATAAACAGTCACCAACAAGGAGAATGAGTGCGATCTACAATTATATAAGCAAAATCGTTAGAGAACTGAACATTAAAGCTCTCAGTGTTAAACTAAACATAAGACAAGTAATGGTATTAATAAAATTAACTATGTATGAACAAGTAAATAAATAAATGGCCGTAACAATGTTTTGAGCCTTTTCCAAATGAAAGTGGCCTGCCAAATCATACATAGTAAAAATAACACATAAAACATATTTAAAGTAAAAGGAAGAAGTGATATAAATATACAACGTATATGGAGAAGAAGTAATGCAAGTACGGTGCCTTTATTTCATCGGAACACTTAATTACGTCCGTCCAGTTTGCACTAAAAGTAACACGCTAAGCAGTGTCTTAAGCCCCTCGTACACGATTCAATAAACATTGAATCAAATTCTTGAACAAGCAGTTGGATGAGTGCGTACACGATCCAACTGGAATAATCAAAGGGTTGTATCCAAGTAGTGTTGAACGTGCTTGGATGGTGCTCGTACACGATTCGATAAGTTAAGCGGAAGTGTGAAGGAGCGAAAAGCACGTGAGTCGATTTGCTCTTTCTGCGTTGAAATCGGGAACATGGAGTGAATGTTAAACATGATATGCGTCGCTTTTAATAAAATAATAACCTGATTAACGGCTACGATTCCGTAGTTGGTGATGCCTCGAACATCGACTTGTTATTGCTTTATTCAAAACTCTTTTCAATCCTTATAAATTTCTATATATTTCCGGTTACACGCACTTCTATAAACATCTAACGACAACTAACAATCCAAAGTTAAAATGCATATTTTATTATTATTTCGTTACATACGCACTCCAGTTGATCAAGATAGCGCCATGTGGAGGCATACTAATCGTGACACTTCGTGTCGGAATAGATTTATTTGCGTTCATTACTACATGCAGATTGTAGGGATGCAGCGGAATATTAATAGCGTCGTATTATGAATGACACATTATTTGCTACAAAAATCATGGCCACAATGTTGAATAAGCAAAGGCGGGTTAAAGAAGGTTAGATTTTTTATTATATGCGATGCATGGTTTAATGTGCTCGCTCACCAACGTGGAAGCAGTCAAGTAGTTCCAAGTACTTTCCGCTATTTCATGCACGGTTTAATGTGCTCGCTCACCAACGTGGAAGCAGCCAAGTAGTTCCAAGTACTTTTCGCTATTTCACTCTAATTTAATACTTCCATGACTCGAAACTTTGTTATATTTTAAGTTAGAACACTTTCATATTCGTTGGAAAAGATTACCTTGTTTTGTGCAGTATAGTAAAGTGTACCCAGATACTTCTATGTTTAGCAGCTTTAAACTTCCTACATACAGTAAATAAAAACTCGACCTTTCCACATAAATTATGAGCAAGTCAGTGGCACTTTAAATGTTAATATCCTACTGCTTCTAAATACAATACAAACTTTATTGGAATTATAGTAAACCCTCTGTATCATCTTCTATTGCAATAGTGATTGTACAAAAACTACAGAAGAAACATCATGTACACTTTACCTCAGCAAGATGTGATGGAATTTCTTGTAGCGTTATTTTATTTTATTTTGATTTTCTGATAAAAATTCTTAAGCATCCAGGCTTAAAAATTCCCTGCTCCATGTTCACATTTTAATTAATAGATTTCCGGAAGCACAGTTGTCACCTGTTCAAGTCACCAGCGATGTGATTGGTAGATCACTGCGTTGAATTCAATAAAAATAGGACAGGTTCTAAATAGGACGAATTGGATGAGAAGACTTGAATTCAAGAGATTTCCTGTGTGGAGTCTCTGACTCGTGACGTCATTTTCATCCAATTGCTTGTTCAACGCTCTTGTTCAAGCTTTATTGAATCGTGTACGAGGGGCTTTAGGCGAAAAGTCAACCCAATGATATAACAGTCTAACTTCCAACACCTAATGTACTGATACATATTGAATCATGGTTTTGTTTTCCCATGATTTATGAAAAAAAATATATATATATATTTATTTACCATTCATTGCATGATTCGAATTTGATCTCCCAGTTTGACCTATTGTACTGCGAAATGCAACGATTAAAAGCTCATATGCGTTTCTCTTTTGTTTTACTTTCAGCTATTGGTCTGTTAAATAGATCCAGGGATTACTACTGTATATACCTTGTATATTCTATGACGTCGGCTATACCACTTAAAATAGTTTTCTCTGTCAAAAAAATGTCGGTATAAGAAGAAAAATAAAAAGATGTATCGGTAAGAAGTACCGGTATATCATACCGGCATAGCACTGGTATTACGTGAGGGACACCGGGTATTATTACGAAACCAAACAAAAAAAAAGTAACGATTTTCTCATGTGGTTGGGGGACAAATCAATGTTGGTTTTTTTACGTCATTCGAATTAAATATAAGGTATTATAAAAATTTTCCTCAATAAAAATATTCTGAAAGTGTTACAACCAATCCTGGTATATTTTATTAGTATAAGCAAAGAAATAATACAATGATTGGCAAGAGAAACTAAGTCTATCTGCTCATACAGTTCGTACCTCTTTAGAAGCGAGGTGCAACAGATCACACTCACCATGTCACAGAATGGATATCCACAACGTATCATAAGAGTATTAATATCCAGCTAAATATGTGTACCAATAGACAGCAAAATTATTGTTGCTTGCCTTGTATCAAGAACTTGAAACGCAATTATATTTCCATACAGTATTTGGCTTATAATAGAATCTGGATGTTAATTGCACATAATTATTTTTAAAATTTCCTCGTGAAGCGACTGTTATTCGCTACATAAGCCCATAAAACCTTTCTGACTATCCAAACCAAACCTAGATATTTCATAGCATGTTTCAAAAGCACACTATATTAAGAAAACAAAAAGAAGTAGTCATGAGCAGAGGAAGTTGATATCTTTACGTTTTACTATGAGTTTTATTTCAGTCGATTCCAGCAGCAGCCATTTCTAGCCTACAAGGTGCTGTACTCAAACTAAACACACTCGCTAACATTTCAAGAAAATAAGATTAGGTACTCTTATACGCATGCGCACTCTTATGCTATTATCTCATAAATATCTTCCTATCTTATGTACATGAAAGTAGAGGAATCGTGCTCAGTTGGGTAATGCCGTCTATCAAATAACCCGGAAAGTACGAATGTGAAATCAACCTTTATAGTGTCATATCCTAGAGTTGTGAGTGGTCATTCAACAAGGTAACAGGGAAAGACATTTGCGCTCTTTCCGGTCTTTTATGTGGAGGAAAGTATTTTGAGCCGGACCCGCTCAGTTCGGCGCAGTAACGTTTCGGCGCCAGAACTTTACCAAAGAATCACACCAGGGAAACTATTGTATTAAAGAGGAATTAAAAACTTCGTCCATAAGATGCGACAGAAGAACAGATCCAGGGCTATGTTCATGGAAGAGATCTAATGAGACGTTTATACTTTAGTAAGCACTTCAAAAACATATTTTTTCCAATTATTTTAATTATGAAGTTGTTTTTCTCTGGCGGGAAATGAATTTATTTATTTATTTACAACATAAACAGGCTGAGCTATAGCAGGGACGTAACTAGGGAGGAGCAGAGGAGCAGGATTCAGGGGCGCTACTCGCAATTTCGTAATGGCGCAATTTCGTAATTTATTATTTTATATTTCAAGAAAATAAGTTTCATATTTAATTACAATGCATTCTGTATACGTACCTTTGGAACACTTTTTTTTTATATTAAAAACAAAACAGATAAGAACGTCATCTTAAACGGCAAGGTTCGAGGTCAAGGTTCAAGTCCGACGGCGAAGTCGAGGTTGAAGTCTAATCTCAGGTCGAGGTTAAACTACCATTTTAACTAATTTCTCTATTTATATTACAAATGGAACCTCAATTTCATTAGCATCCTTGTACACGAGAGAAACATCCTGTCTTCTTATGGCCCTTAGGCATCTTTAGCTCAAACCATGAAAACTTAAATAATGCTTCAAAACTTTGGCAGAAGCAGTCCCAAAAAATGACTTTATTGACGATTCTTTTTCATCTCGAATATTCACTACTTAGCACGTCTTATGCATTTCTTGTTTAGGTTTAGCAAAAGTAAAAGTTCTTACGTTAAAAATGTACAAAAACTTTATATTTACATTAGAAAAGCAATATATCTTATTAGCGCCCTTGTACATGACAGACAAGTTTCATCCACTTAAGTCATTTAGGCATCTTTGGCTCAGACCGTGAAACATAAATAATGCTTCAAAACTTTGTTAGAAGCAGAGTACAAGAAATAATGTTTTAAGTACTTCATTGATCATCAATTGTCGTCAGAGGACAGTAAAAGTAAAAAGTACATCACTATGTCACAAGGTATGTTAATAATCTTCGTTTTCCTCACTTTGGCGCCGAACTGAACTGGCGCCAAAACGTAGGCTGCGCCGAAACGGCGTCGTCGAAACGGAGGCGCCGAAGCGTAGCGGACCCTTTTGAGCTACTGCTTTGATCTTGTTCTCAAAGTAAGTATTAGTAATAGCTATTTTCTGTATTAGATATTCTTATGGTCGAACGTATTGATATCGAGGGAGTCAAATGTTTATTAATTTCTTCTCACTTCTGCAAAATCTAAGGTGAAAACGTTAATTTGTCAGCACTATGAAAGAGGGGTATTGCCGCCCACTTTGAGCAGCATTTCCCCAAGGCAGACGACAATGCCTGACAATGTAAACAAATGTACTCTTGCCTTTTGGTTTACTTTGAATAATCTAAATAGTCGTTAATTGAGCGAAAAACCAAGTTTGTTACACTTTAGTGAATATTTAACATCCAATGATTACGCACCATGGAAGCTACTTCAAGTTTCAGCGTTAAAACTACAATTACTACATTGTTGTACACACAACATTTGCCTCCAATTCCCGTAATCGGCCTAAATAATTAGTTATACTTTTAAAATATTACCTCTTTATGTTTAACGTGCAGGAATCATAATTTGAACGTAATCCACTAACATGGGCGGCATTACCCGAACATGGGCGCCATTACCCGGACACGGATAATATGATTTAAGAACATGCACTGATTCCTGTGCATTGTTTTCAACAAAAGATCTTCGTTGTATTTGTTAACTACGCTATGCCCTACAAATCCATGTTTAATTTATTACAAAAGGATTGGAAAGTACGGAGATATTAAAATTTTCCCTTAAGTGGGCGGCAAGCCCCTACTTTCCTATATGTACAATGGAGATGAATGAATTTTAATTCAATTCTTGTAATATTTTCTATCAACCCAATCAATTATTCAAATATCTTAATTCAATTTCATTTGAATGGCTATTACATAATAATACATAATTGAAAATATCATTGATGTCAAAATTTTAATTGACTCATCATAAGACATAAAATTCCCAAATAACTCTAACAGCAGCAAACATACCGAATGAAGGAATTAGTGCATCTCAAGTGGCAATGAAGTACTAAAACGCCATCTTTCTCTGACTAATTGGTAAGGCAAAGGCATATGCACGCTGTACGAATACGCACGCGTCGTGATTCGTGAACGACGCATGGGACATGTGGAGGTAACGCTCTACATATTCTCGAACAACGGCACAAGGTGAGTTTGGGCTGTCAGTTCCACGCTCGACCAGCTTTACTTCCCACGGTGCCCAAGAATACCAAAAAGCAGGATGAGTGCACATCAGAGCCAGTCATGTGAGTACTGAAGAAAAGTCTCCTGTGTCCTGGATTTGAACCGAGCCGCTCGATTCTTAGGCACCTTTTATGCAAAGACGTTTTACAAGCGACTCAAGAGCAGCACAAACAACGCGTTCTGTAAAACGATGAAAGCAAATGAGTGTCTGTATGTAAATGTGGCCTGCTTTGCTGCTGCCGCGTTCTGAAAGTCAGCCGTTCGTCTTCCACAGAACGCGAGAAGACAAACAATGGAGATGTAAACAAATTTTCAGGTTGTGCTTTTCCTCCAGAGCATTGCTAGGCGTTCTTAGGCCAGTTATTCATACATTTCCCTATATCTCGTGTACAAAACGTACTGACAACACCACCCATCTACTTTTTATTTGCCCAGCTACTCCTGTATGGTATATGCAAGGGTTGAACAGTGTTGGCAGTGTCTGAGTCTAGTTGCTCAGAGGTATCCTTCCAAATGGTTAGCGGGAATGTCCCACTGGTAGTGATTATATTGTGTGAAGAAGCAATGGAGAATTTCGACATAGAACGAAGTACTCTACAGAGGAAACGAAATGCTCCATGCACACCTCTACTAGAGTTGACAGAATGTGCAGCTCATTTTATCTTTAGTCTTTCCCGAGTATTCCGATCTAAAGAATACCGTATACACAGATCCATCTTCTTCATTTCTCGCATACGTAAAAAGGCAATGGCAACAGTGTCCATCGACACGTTTTTCATCCTTTCCCTCCATCTATACCCGCGAAGTGTCGTAAATGAATAAAAAGGTACTAATAAAAAGAAGTGTCGTAGGCTCGCAGCCTGGTTTCATATTGTGTGGCACAATACGTTATGCATAAAAGCAGCCTTATAGTCAGACGCACTACCGCCTGAGTCACGACTCCTCTGGATAATAGCATGAAGTTACAAATTGATACAACCAGACCCGATTTTCCCTTCAATGTGTTATATACTAATATAATATACACATAACTTCAATAACTCGATTTTTTTTAAAATTTGGACGACTCTTCATATAATGTGAAACGAGAACATGAGTTTTGTGCTAGTACAACATATTTGTTGACCTTCAAACACTTCCCCCGTTTTCCCACCACAGACAATTACATCATTTTCACTTATCATTTCGTACTATCATTTAAAAAAAGGAATTACGGACTCATTTGCTTTGTGATTTGTTGACTAGATAATTAGGCACTAATAAGAGAGTGGAACTTGTCGATAAGCATATCGGTATCAAACAATGGATGTACAAAATGGTAGAAATATATCCTTCTATTTTCTGTGAACGTATTTCTCTGTATAATTGTCTAGAACAGGTTCATGTGCGTCGCTGCTGCAACACGATAGCAGCTGTTTTCACCTACCAGTCTCGAAAGTCTAATCTACAATGCTGTTACGAGATAACAGTGTGGAGTCTAGTTCGTTGCGTACGGTCTTATCATTACTCATTAAAGAAGTCAGAGACAATTTCAACAAAATGATTTGTTAATGATAGCAAACTTGTACAAACGATAGCTTGCGAAATAAAATAAATAATTTAGCATTGTGTGCTTCGATTGCCGCAACAAATTACTAACGTTTATTAACATTCTATCATATATAATTTGTGGCGGTCTCCTATGTATTTACGTATAATATTGATTTATCGTTATTCAGTTGTTTATTAATTCGTTCATATGTTGGAAATGATTAAAATATTTATCGATATCTCAGTATAACATTTGCCATAATATCTGCATGAAATGAGTGTTGTGCAAATGTTTGAATTTGTGGTGGTCAATAGATGGCAGCACCAAAAGTATGGTAGATTGTGAAGTGAGTAACTTTTTTTTATTTCTAAAGGAATTCATTTCGTTCCTTTTTGATAACAATTCTAATTTTATATTTCTATTGTTACTAATATCTCTTTTTGATTGTGTTTATTCATTTCTTTGTTATTAACATTCTTTTTAAGCGTGTCACTTTTATTTGTACTACCATTGTACTTAAGAGTTAATACCTGATTTAAGATGAATCATAATGTGATGTTAATTTAATGGTTCTGCAATATGCAGTACTGGAGTTCCTGTTTCATAAATGCCCTTGTACACAAACTAAACAAAAAACTAGGCTATATATTACAATCATTTTTAAGGAAATGCAGCCTAGACGTGTAACTTATGAATACTTACAGCATCTCTCTACTGCCCTTAAATACATAAAAAGGGACCTAACCTAACTGTTTTTTTTCTTCAAAGCTCCTAACAACAACGTTAAGATACCTAAAAATCCCCACTTCCCATATACCTTCCTTTACAACCTCCACTAATTCTGTAATTCAAAGCAATAAATATTATTCTATCTACGATACGAAAGCTAGTCTTCTCAAAGTAGGCACAGTATTCCACACCTCCCAATGATAGTAAACAAAAGAGAAAAAGTACACGTGAATTAACACTCATGGAAAACAAGCACTCACACACACACACATGAAATGTTCTTCACCTCAATTACTAAACACTCTGCAGCACGATTTACTTTTAAAAAATCCTCCATGCACTTGTGGTTTTATATCATGTACTCTGATTGTCGTCAACCTTTCCACAATTATCGATTCCATACATCCCATAATGCTCTGTAAGGAACTCCAAACACTATCTGGTATGTAATACCAGTATTTTTTTTACAGAAACTCGAAACCGCTAATAGTTCACTCCTCAATGTTTACATTCCAACATTAATTACACCTCCCATTCAAAGAAGAAGCAATCACATTCTCCCATCACAACTCCGAAGAAAAACAAATGGCTGAGAAAAGGAATCGGTGAACCCAACAATAAGTTACTATAGCATCAAAACAATAGAGGTAGAAGAAACAATAACCACCAAGTGCTTTTACTACACTCAGTGATCAAAATATAATTATCAGTGCAAAGTGAATGGTGTTAATAATAATAATAATAATAATAATAATAAAGTTTTACGATTATATTATATAGTGACCAAGCCTGCTTGACTTGAGTAAAGCAGAGGGTCGCTCCATGAATCAAAATAAAAATAGTTATATTCTCCTCCAAGTCTTTTATTTAAAAATCCTCATATCTTCGTTTAGTTATTTTTAAGAGTACGCTAGCACACCCTACACTGGGTGTAACTTGGGGCACTACTCTCGGTTGAAGTGCGTTGTGCATGGTAAATCATCTGACTTCACCCAAAGTACCCAGAAGATATCTAAATTCCTGAGATGATACAGAAGGATGTTTCAATTTGATATTTAATTTAAAATAAAAAAAAGCACCTTTATTTATGTGAGGATAATATACAGTGGTAACTAATGTTATTAATTCGTATTGAAAATGTCAAGTTTGTGAATAAACAAATGGAAAGAAATAGTAAAAAAAAATGTCCAAATGCTTAGCAAACTGTTTTTCTGTGTATGTGGTCCAGCGTTTGAATCCAGTGAAAGAAAGTACACTCAGCAGAGCGGTTCCGAGCTTACTTAAAAAAAACTTTAGATATCAAGTCGTTTTAGAGGATTACAAGCTCTTTTAAAATTTTAAGCACAATTAAAAAAAAATAAGAAATAGATTTCAATGAAATAATCGAAAAGGCATAATGTTTTTAAAAATATATTAAACATATTTGTGTTTATACAAAAAGAGTTATCAAAACCATGAATAACACGTATCTCATTTTTAAGAACGAGAAATATAAAATTACTTCAGATAAAAAATTCTTATTATAGGCCTACCAGCGATAGACAAAAAAAAAGTTTCAATGTACGGCCTTTTACGAAGATCTATTTGAAACTTGCGCGCGTGTCTCTGTACGTTGTGTGTGGAAAACAGAGACTGAGAGAGAGAGAGAGAGAGAGAGAGAGAGTATTCAGACATGTGATCTCTTAGACTTCTACGTAAGGTCACTACATTTTAAAAGATAACACTTCTTCTACTCTATTTGGGAAATGATACAGATATATCTAGTTATTATTATTATTTTATAATGGAGTCAAATCTGAGAAGCAAAAAAGAAAATGCACATACGGAGCATCGGAAAAGCTACACAAATTGTTGTTTCGTATTATCGAACTCTAAACACATAGAGATACCGTTCTTGTACTAAAATATAACCCAGTATATTAAAAGGAATAACCAACGAAATATTATCATTCAGGCATGCTTGTACTGATCGGCCATATCTTTCTTGGTAGAATTTGCTGAGCATTCAGGAGATCGTAGGAACGATTCCGGCGCTCACCAATACTGACAGATTCTTCCAAGGTTTTTCCTCAGTCATATCAACACTGTTGATGGGGAGTGACACTTGGGGATATGTTTTACCTTACTATGACATTTTGAACTAAAACGAGGAAAGCTTATCGTTAAGTCTAATTTCTCAAAGTAGTAATTGCAGGTGTTTGGCAACAGTTTCTTATCGATATGTTATGTGACACATTAAGCGATATGGGTAATGGCATATTAACTCTGCATTAGCCTTCATCAGTTGGAATTCCAATGGAAGGTTCATTATACGCCTTATTTATACGCAGTTGGATCAGTAGCGTAGACTAAGGATGAGCTGGACAATATTTTTCAATAACCGGTAACTGGTTAAATAAAAAACGGAATTAACAAAAACAATAACCCGTTTTCTTCTTTTGAAACACATTTTGCTCAAAATCTAGTTTCTGATGAGAAAAAACAGAGAACAGAACGAATAAAAAATAAGAAGAGCAAAAATGATGATAAGCAAGGAAGAAAAGAGAGATTAAAGAAAACAAAGAAAGAATAGAAGGCGGGGAGAAAAATTTCAAGGAGAGCAAACGATGAACACATAAATGAAGAAAAGAATAAATTAAGAGAAAATAGACGCCAACGCAATGGAAGATTAGAGGAAAACGAAAAAAAAAGATTGAACAAAAGAGAAAATAAAGGGAAATATTAAACAAAAGGGAGAGAAGAAAGATTGAGGAACGAATAAAAATAATGAAAGAAATATTTACGAAAAGAAAATCGCATAGAAAGAAAATTAAATAGTTAAAGAAGATATTAAAATAAAAAAGCAATGAAAGAAATATCTAGTGGGAAAGGAGGAAAGACAGGAAAAGGAAATAAAGATTGACATAAATAAATGGGAGCAAAAGAAGAAAGAGAAGAATGAAAGAAAGAGAGGATAAGGAAACATGATAGGAATAACTTAAGAAGAGAGAGGAAAATGAAGGAGAGAAAGAAGGGGAGAAGAAACACTAGAAGAAAGAAAGTGAAAAGAGAGAGGACGATTGAAGGAACAAAAAGAGGAAATCAAAGTATGAAGAAAGATAAATTGAAAAGAAAGAAAATTAAAAACGAAATAAAGATTGCAGAAAGTAAAGACAAAAAATAAAGAAAGACAAATGAAGAATGGAAATTAAATAAAGAAGTGTTAAATGAAGAATAAGCGAGAAAGATAGGAACAACTAATAAAATAAAGAAACGTAAAACTTGAAGGAAGGAAAATGAAGTAAAAAAAATAAGGAAAAGATAAACGAAAAGAAAAGAAAATAGAAATGAACAAACTGTTTTAGTTTCATTTATTACGTGCGTGTCTTGTGTTTGTGAAAAAAAGTTGTAAATCCAAATACTTTGAGGATGCTGAGTAGACAGTTCGTGAAAGGGGGGACTATTATCCACTGTTAACATTCAATTAAATATTTAATAAGTGTTTCAGAGTTTAGTGTGTAAATATTTATGTTATGTAAGTCTTGTTTAATCTCTTTCTAACATTTTCACTTTTCTCACCTCTTCATGTAATTTTCAACAGATACAAATAAAAAGTCTCTCGAATGCATTACTTATGCAACCCAACATACACGAAAGTATATTTGGTCACATAAGTCAAGCCTTTGCCTTCAACTAAACATTACACATTCTTTCCAACTTCAATTCACTCATGGGCATAGAATTATTCACGTTTTTTTAAACTTTCAGTCCAGTCTTTCACAAACTGTGGGGCGACCCCCCCCCCCCCCCCCCCCCAACTAAAAAGCGCGACAAAATGGAATATGTTACAATATTGAAAGGCATGTCGCTTTGAATTATCATACACTTTTTAAAATTAAAAAAAGATGCGTAAAAATTATATGTAAGGATCATTTAATTTTGAATTATGATTAATATTGTATTCGATTCAGTTCAGAACGAAGAGTTGTTAATTCAATTACTAGCAAATTTAATGTATGGAAATGGGCGACTTAAGGACCAATGAATTATAGACGATCTAACTTTTGTATTTAGTTTCGATCTGCAAAGGGACGTTCAAGTATTACGTGACTACATTTTTAGCCATTTTAGAACCTCTATTTCTTTTGTAAGCAAAAGTAAGTAGACACTTGACCCCGTCCCGTTGTGCTTACGTAAGACATCAAATTTCTTATCGTTATTTCGAAGTCCAAAACAATGTTTAAATCTTTAAGTCCACTAATATAGTATGTTTTTAAGCGAATCTTACGTAAGAATTTCTCTGATCTATCTCCTCCCATTGTTGCTTACTTACTTACTCTAAGGCTTACGAAACTCGCAAGGTCATCGCCGCAGTAACAAACGTTCTATATAGGATTCTATCCTGAGCAAGATCAAGCCAGTTTTCGCCACAAACACCAGCTTCTCGACGATCTCTTCTAATAATATCCACGCAACGTCGTCTCGGTCTTCCCAACGGTCCCTTTCCCTCCGGTTTACCAACGACGATGGAATATTATCTTCCTTTCTCTCCATCCGACCTACATTGTTTGCCCATCTTAGTCGTCTCGTTTTTATTATTCTTACAACATCGGGTGAGTCTTAAATGAACAAAGTTAGATAAAATAAACAAAGTTTTAATCTCCCAAATTCTTTTGAATGCTTACGTAATACTTAAATAACTCGTACTGTTAGTAGCAACAACTTACATTATTTTTATAGTTCAAGTATCAGTATCTACAACAATCTGGATGGCAAGCTTTTATTAGTCTGTTTGTCCTTTAGCCATGCCTCCGCATGCATTGAACTTAATATTAACAGGATTAATTTCCCATCACAGGAAACCTGAATGACTATGTTTTGATTTTATGTGGACATAAACCATTGCATCAGTAATGCTCAAGAGCAGCTACGTACCTGGTGAAGCGTCATCGCCGCGGCGTCTTGCGGTAAGGAAGCAATCGAGGAAGCCTTTGTGAACCTCCTTTAGAATATGAAATTCTACAGAGTCCAAGGACCAGTCAGCAAAATGCCTTAGCCTCTGCAAAGAAATATTTACGAAGTAATAGAAAACAACATATCTCTTTGGAATTCTAGAATTTTCTAGTGTAAACTAGCTTTACTCCTATCAATAGTAATGAGTTTCATTTTTTAGTTTGTAAAGCAATGTAGGTTAATTATCCATAGTTAAGTAATCCAAACACTGAAATTTGCTGTGAGCGAAAATCTTATCATGCTGTTAAATGGGATTGTCCCTTTTGCGTGAGAAATAAAGTAAAGACACAAGACTAGAGAAGAACACAAACTATGTTAATGCGTTTGAAACTTTTATCGTTATCTATTTTCTCTCTATAACAATTATTTTAGCACACAGAAATTATGACGGAAACTCATTTATCGTCTGATATGTCATTTGCAGAACACGGCTATTACTTAGCACATCAACATGAAGTTTCGTTTGACCTATACTAAACAGTTAATACAAATACCGAGAATAAATGTATAAAAAATCTGTAAATATATAAATCAAGTGTCCATCACTTAACATATCCAGCATTAAATGAACACATACATATCGAATGCGTAGCCTAGTCGGTAGCGCGCTGAACTTCATGCCCGGTGGGAACTCAAAAATTTCGGTGTTGATCCAGCATTGTGAGGACAATTGGGGAGCTGCTGTGAATAAAAGACAGTGGCGATCACAGTGAGAGCTTCGGCTCTCCTCTCCCGACCCGTCTGGTCAGCGTGGGAGCAGTAGACCAACTCCTCTCTTTGGGGAGAGACCTCATCCACTAGTGGATTGAATATGGCTGTTATTTATTATTATTACATATCGAAAATTACTCATTTTGGTACGTGCCTAGATGTTCCATCATTGTTGTGTTTGTCCTCACAAATATTAACATTTTTCCAAAGTAAATTTTATACATTGACAAGGGAAGTGTACAGAGTATAAGTTAAGTTGCATAATGAGACTCGGGTCATAGAAAATAAGCAGATAGTGGCCTCTAAAACTGAAATCCAGTTCGGCTGACGTTCGTGAGATTTAGAATTTTTATTTATGGCCTTTAAGCATCTACGGCTCAGGCCGGGATAGGGGAGGGGAAAGAATGCCGGAAGGTGTCGGCCAGGGTCTATGTTGAAGGTGCTATCCCGGCACGTCCGTCCTATGACTGAGGAAAAACAATGGAAAAACCTCAGTCAGGACGGTCGGCCGCTGGGATCGAACTCACGACGTCCAGAATGCTACTCTAACGCTCTACCACTGAGCTTCGGCGGCTTGGTGTCAATTATAATTATCTGTTCTGCCTTAATTCGAATTGGTAAAACTTTGCAAAGGAGCCTTTGGAAGTCTAATATCAAAATATCGTTTATGTATCCAGTAAATACCACTAAATTGTCCTAAGATGAAACGTAAAACATATGCAAATATGAAGGGTCCGTGAGAAAATAATGGTAACCCACACTGAGCATGAATTGATATATTACGTTGGGAAAATTCATTCTCCCATGCTGGCTTATGGAGCTTCCCATAAAGAAATGGTCACCATGCGGCCATTTGTTGATTTTGACTTGAGCTTTTTCTACAGTCAGTAGATATGACTGTTACCATTCTATTTCTGCACTCAACTCATATTTGTTTACAAACGAGGGTTAGCATCCCAAGTAGCACATCCACGTCAGCCGATATGGGCATATTGGATTTTACGATATTGATCGATATCATTCCACGACATGGGCCCCATATTGGATGGCAAAAATCTTGGGTAATATCGGTCAACGATGTAGATCGACATCGGGCATCAACATAGTTCGACATCGATCATCGGCATTGCTCAATATTGGGTATCGACATCGCTCAATATCGGTCATTGACATTATGAACATAATGTAATTCTGATTTTTTTACTATTTTTAAAAAGGAATCCCCATTTTTTATATAGAACTACTAACAAAGACAAACCAACAAAAAGTAGTAAAACTCGTTAGAAATAAAAAATACTACTTATGTAAAGAATACTATTTTTCTGTAGCTAAAGTTACATCACTTTGCTGTGCTAATGGATAGTAAAATTTGTCCAAATAGTAAAATTTGGATAGTAAAATTTTTGCTACTCTGTAAAATAATATTTTTTTTTTGATACTGCATTCATGCTAAAATTTGTAGGTCCGCTCAATTGTAATCATTTCACGTCTCTTCCCTTTTAACTTTATTTTTGGCCAAGAACTTAAGAGTACAATGGTCATGATTACAATAAAACAGCTTCAATTGAAAGAAACGATGTAAAACAAATGTAAATATTTATATAAATTTAACTTATTCTTCTAGTAAAGGGAATTCCTCTTAACAACCACATGGCCTCGAGAAAATTCGCTACTTTCTACCGTAAAACGTACTTTCTAAACGAAACAAAAGTGTAAAATGTCCCCCGGTTCTGACGGTGTACGATAACCAGCGTAATACATATTGCTATAAATCTTGTTGGTTTGTCTATGTACTTACAGTGATCAAGGACTCCTTGGGAAAAAACAGAATCAACTTTTACACTAATTTGTCTGTGTCCCATTCGAAGAGCAGGTTATTTGTGCTCTTTAACATGTTTCGATCCTTTCTCATCAAAGCTGACCACGTGTTGACTACAACACGAACTTTTTATATTTCGCTGCGGCCCGCATTAACGATGTAGGGCGATATGGGTCCCACGAACGGCCAACGTGCATGTGCTACTCCATACAGTCTGTTGATACATGGGACAAACGAATTACACTCGATTAGATGAAATACCGTAATTAATGGAAATATGGAGATGTGACATTAGGCGCAGGGCACTCCTCCAATTTCCCCATAACTTCAAAATGACCCATAAACTCTGAAACAATGGTAAACATACTTCAACGTTTCATACGTTCTACTAGCACCGTTTCGAAGCTTGAAACGAAAGTTCATTTTAATGTGTTGTTTGCGGTTCATAATTTACAATTGAGTAAACAAAATCATCTCTATATAACCTGGACTGAGTGCTTAAAACAAGTTGAAACTCCTGTCATTCTTCCGAAAAGTTCAAGCTTCGATTCCAGTATGACTTCGTGTTTTCCCGATAGATAGCGCTTTACAACACTTACCGTGGATTTGATTAAGTCTCGTTTATCGCGATGTAAATTTGTTTAACTGTTTTGTGTGTACAAAATGAGCAATTACTATAAAAAGAAGGTGTACCTTAAGCAGGGAGATCTGACAACGTGTAATACACAAAAGAAAACTACAAATTATACGGCATGAAAATTATTTTGAAAGTTCCTATCTAGGTTTTTGAAGTTCCAGGAAAACTATTTCCATATTATGTTGACTGACATACCTCATTAAGAGTTTCAAAGTCGTCAGCGGATATGACATCATCCTTGTTCATGTCAAGCACATGATGGAAGAAATAGGTGAATTTCTCTCTTTGGAATTCTGAAAGAAATTCGAGTCCTTCTTTTGGATGGCTTAGTAGCGGCTGCTCTTGCTCCTCGCAGGACCCCCTCTGCACCCACGTGGCTGCAAAAAATAAGAAGACGAAAAGCAGGAGATTAGGAATCTAAAAGTGTAAAATGCTAAAAACTACATTCAACAAAACATGTGAGTATCGCAGATTGCAGATTGCGTCAACTAAATAACTAACTACGGGACAGTTGGACAAAACTTTTTAATCCCGTGTTAGTAAAGTCTACGAATAAGGCAGGCTTTTCATACGTGCGTTAGCCGCGTACTTCGCTTGTGATCTGGCCGAATAACCAATGTTTAACTATTTCTATTGACTAATCATAGAAATCGCTTGCACAGCATGCATCAATCGCGTATATGAATTGCTGGCCTAGTGGATAAAATAATTTTAGGGGCGATCAATGGTTTAAAACTAATGAAGACTTTGAAACAATTGTGAAAAGGTGACTGAAGATAAAAGATGATTGTTCTTTTGCGGTGACTCTCAGAAGATTGTCAATCTTTGGGATGCGTGGGCACACACACTGTGGCCTTTCGTAATTCGTATCTTCGTGGAAATTTTTTCGGCTACCAAACGCGATGTATTCTTTCGATTTTTGTCTCTTCATGTTGGAGTGTTGAGAGGGGGTAGAGAGGGAGATCATTGTCATGGAGTTGTACAAAAGAAATTGCTGAGTTGTATAAACATGAATGGCAAGACAAGTGCTTTTGAATTTGAATTTATTTTAAGGCTTTAGTATCTTAGGCTCAGACCAGGATAGGGTGGGGGAGAGGATGTTGGACGATAGACGGCTAGGCCCTAGTTTTGTAGATACCGTCACAGAATTTGCCTGTCATGACTGAGGAAAAGCCCCAGTTAGGATAGTCGACCGCTGGGATCGAACACAGGACCTCCCAAGTGCTAAGTCAACGCTCTACCACTGATCCGCTCGGCACTAGGGCTTTTGAAACCAGTCATATAACATTCGGTCACTAATACATATATTTGAGTGACAGAAAAGGAAAACAAATAATCGACAGCACCTTTTTCTCTTCTAACATCCCCCCCCCTCATCACCAACCCAACTCTATCCACATATGATCCTACCCTTTTTCCTGTGACGTGGTTGTCACAGTCACTACGCAATAAACAATGCGATGTTAAAAGGAAGGAACGAAAGATTTGTCCTTGCCCCTTTAGATGTGCAGGGATGTAAATAAAATACGAAACGTCTTTTCCAGATTCATTTGTTTTGAGAAATAAAACATTATTTTATAAATCATTAATGTCCTTGATACAGGGTGCTCAAAAAGGATGCAGTAATTTGAAGTGAAAACCGTCTCTTCTGGTCTTTGGGTTATACATCCAAAGCAGGATATTGTTTCATGGTCCTCGAAGGACCCACGATTAGTCTTTTATCATCCCATTTGATCCCTTTGGAAGAGCATATTAAATTCCCCTCTAAAGGGAGTTGAAAAAAAATACACAACTATCTCTATAAAATACATTTTTCGAGTTTCAGATACATTGAATTAAATTGGCTTTATTTATGACCTTTTGTCTTTTTCTGCTCAGGACGGGATGAGGTGGACAGAGGATGGGGAAGGTATTGGGCAGGGTCTTTCATCATTTACCATTCCGACCACGCAATTTCAGAAGCATGATAACCAAGTACGAATACTGGCTCTTTGAATCTGCTACTGTAATCGCTAATCCATTGGACCTGATATCCGGATCCAGGTTTCGGATATTCGGATCCGGACCCGGGTTTTGGATCTTCGGATTCAGATCCGGGTTTTGGATCTTCGGATTCAGATCCGGGTTTCGAATCTTCGGATATCCGGAACATCTGAGAGCCGGATATCCGGATCTTGCCATCCCTAATTGCGTTACGTAAGGTAAGACTAATATTATCGTGACACTATCGTAACGATTAGGGAGAATGGATCACGAACTGTCATTGCTTGGAAGCAGGAAACGGAAAAGTATATTTATAGTATTCGTTTTAGGTTTCAACACCAAGTGCTATGAAGCCCCATACAACCGCTCTCTCTGCCTGTCGACAAATTTCAACTCAGGAGCTACTACTAAGGCTAGGAAGGTGCTCCAGGTGTCGTTGGAAATGTCTCATCGCAATATTTCCAACGGAACATTGATCATATAAACAGGATACTAGCTGCTAAATCCTGACGGTATATGCACTGTCCCCCGCTTGGATAACGAAGCACAAGCAATGTGGTCGTGGAGTTAGTGTGCTGGATATCTATTATCAAAGCCCCAGCCTTCGAAATTTCTGCTTAAAAAAAAAATAATTATGTGTATGAGGTTTAATGTTATTGTAACTATAATTTTTCAATATTGTTTAGCTAATTGAGATGGAAAAAATATAATCAGTAATAGAACTATATTTAAGTTTAAGTGCTATACATAGGTACAGGGAGTAGGTAGAAATATTTGTTTTCTGAATTCTCCATCACAAGCAACAGAACATCGCTGAAAACCTTTATTCAAATAAAAATTAAATCGTATACCGGTATCTGTAATGTATCGCTAAATGCCGCAAATGAAGGGCTTGAACCCGTAGTCCTTATGAGAAAAACAAGAACGCTAACTCTACAATAACACTGTGTGCTTTAGAGAAAACTGTTTCAGACACTGTTATTCTATTCTCCACTTCCTCGTGACCTGTTTTTCCTGACCGGTACAGTATTGTGTTAATTTTTGGTCTTACAAGTGGTTTGTGTCATCGTTCTGTAAGTAAGGAGTCCAGATGTGGACAACGCTTGTTGTTCCGGGGCCGTAAATTCGAAGCATAAGACTTATTACTGTCATCAACAACTTCTTCATTCAGAGTGTTACTTCTGGCAACATTGTATCTCTTCAAGTTCAGCGATGACACCAGAGAATGTTTCCTTGTCAGTCGCAGAACATCTTACTTCTAAGTCTGGAAGGAAACATTTCCTATCACACAATGTAGAAATGTGATCAGTAAATCCAGCACCCGTGTCCCCAATATGCAGCTGGAATCAGGTCGAAATAAAACAGGCTATACACAAGAGATACATAAAAAGAACTCGTTTGGCTTCTGGGAAAGCTGAGAGGCAGAAGCAGATGATTAAACGCTGTGTGGTTAGTGTGTGGGGGAATCCCAAATGTCAACTTTCATTTATTAGTTACAAACTTTTGTCGGAGAAAGTACTTGATGACGTTCCAGCGATAAGAAAACGCAGATTTCGAGGAAAGGAACTTTCTTTTTCATTGTTTGTGACCAATCCTTGCTCAAAGACAGAACTTTGTTCTAATGAGATGCTAAATACACAAAACTATAAACGAAACGCTACAGCTTGCAAGGAAAAATAAACATTAAAAAACTGGTTCAATATATAGTAATATCTTTAACCAACATCTTCAAGTTGATATCGAAGGGTGGAGTAATTACTTTGATCTAATACAATGCGAATTAGCATTCTAAACTCAGTAAATTAACCCTGAAATTCCATTCAATCTAAACGTTGGTCTTCAAAATCAATGTTAAAATTACCAATACTAGTATTGAAAATTGAACTGATATCTCGTGTAATAAATTGTCGTGAGTAACTGGATCATTAAGTATTCTTCTGGACGCTAGGAATTCTGTTTGTTCTAGACTAGTTGACACATCTCTTTACAAGGCTTATTCCTTTAATTTATGTATACATTATATCTGGTGTAGTAAAAAGTAATCCATTATTTTTGCATGACATTGAAGGCTTGACTTACCATAGTTAGAATGATCCGATTTAGGTCACATATGCGCCGTTTTGTTTGATAACGTGTTGCCATTTGGAAGGTAATATCATGATGCCTCTCTCATAGAAGCCCTTGTCCCTATTGGCAAAAAATTGAGACAGTCGATTTTCACAAGCCTCTCTTGAAGCGAATTTTTCACCAGCAAACGTGTTCGCAATGGACAGGAACAGATGGTAATCACTCGGTGCCAGGTCCGGACTATAAGGTGGATGCATAAGAACATCCCAACCAAGCTCCCGGAGCTTCTGGCGAGTCACTATCGATGTGTGTGGCCTGGCGTTGTCCTGGTGGAACACAATGCCTCTCCTATTGGCCAAAGCTGGGCGATTGCTGCCTTCAGACGGTCCAATTGTTGACAGTATAGTTCCGAGTTAAGGGTTTGGCCGTAGGGGAGCAGCTCATAGTAGATAGTTCCCTGCCAATCCCACCAAACACACAGCAAAACCTTCCTGGCCGTCAATCATGGCTTGGGCACCGTTTGCGCCGGCGCACCGCGCTTCGACCACGACCGTTTTCGCGTGACGTTGTCGTAAGTGGTCCACTTTTCATCACCAGTCACCAACCGCTTCAGAAATGGGTCGCTTTTGTTGCGATTCAGCAGCGATTCGCAGATGGAAATTCGGTCCATGAGGTTTTTTTGCGTTAACTCGTGTGGCACCCATACATCAAGCTTCTTTTTGTATCCAGCCTTATGCAAATGGTTCCACACGGTTTTTTGTGCAATGTTTAGCTCTTGGGCAATCGAAACAGTGCTTACATGACGGTCGGACGCGACAATGTCCATGATTTTATCGACATTTTCGACACTTGGCCTTCCAGTGCGTGATACATCAAAATTTGACGTCAAAATTACCGGCACGGAATCGACGAAACCAAGATTGCGCGTGATTGGCTGTTACAGTATGAGGACCATAAACACTATTCACATTTGCAGCCGCCTGGCTTGCGTTTTCGCCTTTATCGAAGAAAAACTGTAAAATATAGCGTATTTTCTCTTTGCTAGTATCCATTTTGACGCGCGCTCACACAACACTGAGTCAACTCATCACAACTATCTGAACAGTGTTTGTAGTACGCAATCTCATCGTTTGAACGCCATCTCGTTGAACCAGATCGGACTTATACAACGCGAGATACAGATCACTGAAGCCATCTATTGGCAAAATAATGGATTACTTTTAACTACACCAGATAAAATACAAATGCATTCGTTCAACTGGTTTATACTATAATTCCCACAAGGTTGATGTCTAATTATAATGTCAGTATTTGGCCTCAGAAATTGCTGAAAAAAAATGTTCCTAGTAAATATCTTAATACGTCAAATTAAAGTATGAGGTTTGCATTGTCTAAAGTTGGGGTTTTGTCTGACTTTTCTGGTTCTTAATGTAAACTAATCCTGGCAAACTTGGTAGACCAACATCTAAGAAGACGCGGCGACGCCATATTTGATAGCCTACTTCATTGACGTCGTTCTCGCGGGAGTATTATTCCCAACGATGAAAGTGATTAACGAATGAAAAAATATCTAACATGATTTTTCTAATCTAGGCTAACCTAACGTAATGTACCTTAATTTATAAAATGTTCAAAATGTGCATATATATATATATAAAATAACCGAACCTGACTTTTTTAACCTAACCTAACCCAATGAGGAATAATACTGCAGGGAGAAGGCGCTTCACGGTGTGTTTATAGTATTACCACAATGGCAATGCTGAAGCACTAATGTAAAAGAATGTTTGTAGATGATTATGTTCACACCTTGTTCAGGCTTCTTTGTGTGTTTGGTGGTACAAATTGAAAATACAAATAAAGAAAATTTATATTTGTTTTACCAGATCTAAAATTTAGAGTATTCACATCATACACAGAATTATACATCGTACAAGATACATCATACACCAAGTGATACATCAAACGATACATCACCGTATTCAAAAGAAAACATGTTTTTAAGTCTATTTCTTTTATTAACGATTTTATAAGGAGGACTTTTCCAAACCTAATGAATTTCCAAGACCTCGGGGAGGCCGAGAGGTTAGAGAACTCACTTTCTGTGCGCATGATCACGGGTTCAAATCCCACCGGGATCTATTATACGGAGTGATTCAGGCAAAAGCGTTTCTGAAGGAAAAATGTGAACATATTGTGACCAGACATACTCTTTTTAAGTGTATTAAATTGTTTTAGAAGTTCAAATACTCTATACTCTTTTCTAACCGAAAATATCTCCAATTATACTCGTTTCCTTATCTTAATAACTTTTAACATACATATTTTGTAATTGAATAGTTTCTGTATTTATTCCGAACACATTATACAAGAACTGAAGTTAAAGGTTAAACATAATCTAATCTCATGTGAAAAAGTGTTCACGTATTGGACTTTTAAGTGCATTTTTAACTGTAAAACTGTGTTAATATCACCAGATCCCTTGAATTACTGTTGCGATTTATCATTTTTTTAGTTAGTTTTGTAACATCTGCTAACTTTTCCAAGAACGTTGGATGAACTCTGCCTATGAAGAGAGATGATTATGTTATGACATTGGCTAGAAGAATGAAAAGAAGCTTACAATTATCGAATTAATAAAGAAAGTCGAAGGAAGCGGCTTCGAATTGAAATATTCGTGAAAAATTGAAAAGGAGGATATTACAAGAACTGAAGTTTCTATCCTACATTTTATACATCTGAGGACATATAGTGGCTGAATATAACAACTTTTTTTTTTTTTTTATTTTCTGCCTACTTTATAGGCAAGGCTATAATGGTAGAAATTACCATATTGAACTTTACTTTCATATATTTAATGCTTACATGCTATAGGATATACTCTTTATCGAAAAAAAAGGAAGAAAATCTGGTCACCCTAAAGAAAACAATTGGTACGGCCGTAAGCCATAGTGCTATTACCGCCGATAAAATCCATTTTATCCTTATCATCAGAAAACAATAAACTGTGTTTGTTTCTCTCTCTGTTTGTGTGCGTTTGTGAGAAAGCGCGCGCGAGAGTGAGAGAAGGGAGAGAGAGAAAGAGAGAGGAAGGATGACGGTCTGTTGTAATTTTTCAAATTCACAACAGAAGATCCAATTTGCAAGAAGACGTGCTGTAGAAACTAAACAAAAAAAAAAAAAAAAAAAAATTCTTTTTATTTTCCAGCACTTCTTTAACTAATAAAAGGTACCTAAAATTGGATAATTGATTATACAGTAAAGCAAGAAGAGTTTTCCATTTATATAAAAAACAATTGTGACAACGGTAATCCTTTAATGGATTGCGTCCTCTTTTCTGCGCAACTACAAATGTTAATGTGCTTTATCAGAGAAACCCAAATGCCCATTCCTATTATTAGATGGATTTTTTTCTTTTGGGATTAAAGGATTAGGAACTGAGAACTTTTCTGCCTCTCTCCACAACGTAAACACTTTCTTTTATGCGTTTTCGTCATTCATGTAGAGAGAAACCTGAAAACACTGACAAAAGCACGAAGTTTCTAGTTGAAAGGATGATTTTCATGAGCACTTGCGTTGCTTGCTATGCTCGTGTAGCCAATTGAAACACGTGTTTTATTGCGTGTTCTAACACAGTGTAAGTGTAATACGTGTTTCAATTGGCTATTCACCCAAATCGCACACAACGCAAGCTTTCATGAAAATCAGCCCTTAATATTGCAATGGTTCGTTGCAAAACATCGTTCTCGCGGGAGTATTATTCCGAATTGGGTGACGTCTAAGTAGAGCCCATGTGAATCGCGTATGCAACCAGAACACACCGAACCTGACTTATCTAACCTAACCTAACCCTTGGTCACTAGTTTTATTAAATGTCCTAATGCGTATCGACATAAGAAAAGAAAAAAGTTATTTTTCTTAAAAAAAAAGATAATCTAAACACGCCAGGATTCGATCCTAGGGCCTCCGGATTGGCTGTTCGTTACGTTAACCATTAAACCAAGCTAGGAACACTGAGTTAGGAGCTAGGTCTCCTTATAATACACCAAAGCTAGTTCTTGTTATAATAATAATAATAAAAAAACACCAAACCCAGAGGGAAATAATACTGCACCGACAAGGTCCTGTTGCAAATGGATGCATTCGCTAAAATGCAGAAATAAGTTAGACGCTGAAACTTGCATAAAGAAACTGAAAAGTGTGTAGTCAAGTGCATTAGGATTGCGTACTGCTTTTCAATATTTTAGTGAATTATTCATGACGCCACTATTGCGTTTCTAAAGTTGAATTTATATAGTGAAATAAATATTTAAATCAGTGTTTGTTAAAAGGTTGTGTGATATATTTTGTGATTGTTTGTTTTATCTATGATAAAACACATTGGCTCTACTGATTTCCGAGCATTGGATAATTGTTAACGTACTCACGAAATTGGTATTTGTATATACAGAATCGCCGTTTTAGCAAAGAAGCTTATGATATTTTCCAGAGTTAGTAATTGATTAGAAAAATATATACATTTTCCCTTCGTTGTGAACAGAGTGGTCTGGTGGCCAAAATATGAAACACAACGAATGGTTGGGAAGATGCAAACGCGCTTCAACAACCAATATGCTTAAGATTTGAGGTACAAAAGAATCAGATGGAACAATTACTCCAATACCAAGCACGTAGCGAACGCGGAAGCTACAAGAATTTTGCAACGATCGAGACGAATCACTTTTTTCTTTCTCTAAAAAATTGGCTTTCTAGAACACAGAGGGGCAAGTTAATGTTCGTTGTAACACATTAAAAGGTAGTTGAAGTTGTTTTACCGTTTATTAACGGGGTATATTTCAAGAAAAATGTAGTTGTTGCGCAACACTGCAATCTTATCAACAGCCGCTACTAATTGAAATATTGAACGACAATCCAAACGCTTCAATAAAACAATTATACGATAACTGGAACTACTCCATCTAATGAATACAATATTCAACTTTTTTTCATCATTACTAAAGGGCAACATAGTTTACAGAGGTAGAAATTTCATTCATGTAAGACATTGCTCCAAAGAGAGAGGACATTCGTTTACAAAATACATAGATACCTCATAGACACCCTGTACGTAATTTCACATCTAACAAATCGAGAGCTTATATATCACCTTTCCCCTGCAGTGTGAAATGTGTTGTCAGGACATTGACTGGTTTGAAAACACCTTCTCTTCTAATACTCGCTTCACGGTAGAATATAATCGATATTTTCTCCATTGACCATTTAGGTAATTTTTCATACTCTTCGGCCTGCTTCAATTGTACCGATTGTTAGGTATGTTTCTCTGTAACACTCCATTATCCCGTTATCGTATCCCGACTGACACTCATTGTCCTAACCAAGAGCACGAATATTTTAGATCTGCGATTAGATAGCTTTGATTTCTTTTCAGTTTGGAGGGAAAATTGAGGTCTTCACCTCTCTCTCTCTCTCTTTCTCATCCTTACTTTGATGTTAAAATGACACACTTTAGTAATAGTCGCCGACCTTAATCAATAGAGGAAGTTTAGGCAATGTGGCAACGTCGCTTATCATTCGTCTTCCTGTCACAATTTCGCCAACTTTCTCTATCTTTTTTTTTGTCTCTCCTTATCTGAAAACTACTTGGAAATGAGTGGCGTTTTATTATCCAATTCTTTATTTTTCCTTTTTGTTTGACTGTTCTCGTTCTACCAGATAATAACAAATAATAATAATAATTTTCCCTACCTCATCTTATGTCGTGTAAATAGAGCATCATTTTAATAACAGCATTTGTGGGGTTAGGGTTGATTTTCATGAAAGCTTGCGTTGCTTGAGTTGGGTGAATAGTAGTGTGTTAGTTCTCATTTTTATGAAAGCTTCCGATGCGTGTTTTGCTTGCGATTTGGGTGAATAGCCAACTGAAACACGTAGTGTTTCGTGGTGTAATTTTATTACCTTTTGTAACACGTGTTTCAATTGGCTATTCACCCAAATCCACAAGCAACGCAAGCACACTTGAAAATTAGCCCTTACACTTACCTTACAATAAAACGTTTCAATTGGCTACTCACCCAAATCGCAAGCAAAGCAAGTAACGCAAGCTTTCATGAAAATCAGCCCTAAACGTCCCTGGCCTCACCATCAGAAGGCTATGCGGAGTTCCATAGGATAAATTTTAGTCATTGTTCACGCATTTTCTGTTGGAATGTGAAGCTAAATAAGCCACATACATATCAAGATACTTCAAATAAAACCTGTATATGTGAAATGATAGTTTCTCTACAGCAGTGTCACACAATTGTCATAAATTTATGTAATCATATCAGTTTAATAAATTTCTGAACGTTTGATTATGTAGTAGTGGCATCAAGTAAGAGCTTTCTATTGATAGATTTTATATTAAGATCTGTTTCCAATCAAATTATGAAAACAATTTCAACAGTAATAGTGCCTTAAAAGTTTTATTCATTTATTAATGTAGGAGTTTTTTAAAAATAAACTCACAATTTGTACGTGATCATAGAGGCAGAAAAATAGTAATTAAGATATAGTTGACTACGAAGTTGTAGCAGATGTGGCAAAATGCTGCAGAAAGATAATATTACGTCACTAAATAGGTTGGACTCAAAATCTCTCCCGCATCATTCTGACACAATATTTTAGGTTAGGTAGAAACGTAAAATAGTTGATTCAAGTTTACTTTCTTACCTTGATGTTAGGTGTGGGGTAAGTTGGGTTAAGATAGGTTATTATGCCATTCGGGAAAGGATCTAGAGTTCGTTCTAATAAAACGTACAACATATAAAACAACAATAAAATACAAATCGAAATTATTTGATAAACAAAAGACAGTAAACCTAATTCTTTATAAGACAGTAAATTATCTACTTTTAATTATTTGAAAAATTTCAAACTTTCGGTTAAGGCTACTTAATTGAGTTACTTTCAGCTGTCTTTAGGTTTACTTGATGGTAGGTTAGGTTAAATTATATTATGTTTTTACAGTATGTTTCTCAATTAGAAAGAATCATGAAACTTATAATGTAGGGATACTTTTTTCCTTTTCGGGTTATAAGTATTTCAGAATTCCAATTCCTTTCTGTAAGTAACGGTAATCTGATTTTGTTGCAGCATTTGTCACGAAATCGATTCACCGTTACGTAGAACAATGAGTAGTTACTGTGAAATGCCTAATCCTAAAAGGAAATAAGGTAAACGTGCATTAAAATTCTCATAATTCATCGAGTGTCAGCGCGTGTAAAGCCTCCAGAGTTTATGTAGTTTCCTAGATTTCACAATAAACTCACCCAATCTGATCTAACCTAACATTTAAGGTATTTAGTTAACCGTAGTATTACTCTAACTTAAACAGTTCTCACACAATAACAAGGGTTGGACAATCCGGGGCAGCACCTAAAGACGCTTTTTCCTTGATTTTAACATTTGAATTATCCTTTTTGTCATCATCACTTATTGCCGATTACAAACTTGCTTCGTTTGTGAAAAGGCTACATTTAGTACACTATTCACTGTATTACGAAGGGTTCATTTTCATGAAAGCTTGCGTTGCTTGCGATTTGGGTGAATAGCCAATTGAAACACGTGTTTTAAGACCTCCTATTACGTGTTCTACGTGTAACACGTATGTCAATTGGCTATTTACACAAATTGCAAGCAACGTAAGCTTTCATGAAAATGAGTCCTAATTCCCATATTATTACACTTGTATTTACTGGTTGAAATGGCCCCTTTGGTCGGAACCATTACTCGTAAAGAGGAGCCCAAATAAAATAGAATAGAGAAGTGAATCGTAACTATAAACCATGTAGCGTTAATCTGTATTTGTTCCCAGAATGCCCAAAACAGTGAAGGTTAGGTTTTTGTTAGTTTATCTAAACTAAAATTAATTAAGTTGTCATTCGCTGAGTTTATGATTTAATTCGTTGTGGATCAGATCCAAAAGCATTTTTCTGATAGGAGTTGTTCGTCAGTCGGGGGAGTATGTAAAGTCCATCCTTAACATTACGTATATTGCCTAAACATACTTGAGAACTACTTTCAACACAAAACTATATTTGCGTTAATGGACTGACTGAGAGCGTATGCTTGCATGTTGGAATGACTGGAACGATCCAAATTGACCACATTGAACGGGAATTATTAAGAATATTTTCTTTGTTTATACTTTACTGACTTCAGGGTTTGTAAAATTAGGTTAAATTATCTTACAAATACTAGCTAAATTTATGCTTGTGTAAGAGAAATTCCAACTGAACTGTTAGGTGCAAGCTTTGCTCACACCATGTATGATAGTGAGAACTGTGTTTCTTAGTAGCCGGTATAAAAATGTCTAAAGGCAATAAATAAAATTCAGATGTATTTATCTGTGGGATTGACACCATTACACGAACCCAAACTACTAATTCAGTCATCAATAACTATATATTGCTATGTTTGTTTCAGTAATGATACGTGAACTACATTAAACGTATTAGTTAGACCAAACAAACGCAATACCTATATTTATACTTACTCAAGTAAAAGCGGAAATTATTAAAGTTTCCTTTGATATTGATCTTTTCTAACGATGTAGTAAGTCAACATACTTAGGGAAAGAGAATAAATTAATTTTCTGTTATTTTATTGAACTTGCGTTACAAAATGGAACATAACATTTTTAATAACCATGTTTATTTATTCTCATTAAAAATAGGAAAGAATATTCTATAAATTACGATATAGAAACACACATTTCATACTTCCCACCGTATCGTTGCTACTCTATCTTGGCCTCCCGGAAGTGACTGATTCAAGGCGGATTGGTTCAGCTTTAAAGCCTTATATTTTTCGGTAGCCTCGGCACTGGAATACAATTTTCCTTTAAATATTTTTTATTGTATTGACATTTAATTATAACTTTCGAGTCGTGAAGAAAAGCATTTCAAGAATACATTCCAACCAAGAATGACTTCTGAATACTCAATTTGGATTCTAAAATCTCTTAAAGAAGAATTGAGAAGACGAGGTGTTCTGGTTGTAATGTAACTTTGATGAAATATTGAGACATTTTTGATACGCCATACAGTTTGTTTTTATTGTAAAATAAAATAACGGCATTGTTATAAAAAAAATAATATCCTTGAATATGGTAATTGAATTATTTTAAACTTACACATGGAAAGGAATTGTTGTCGGTAAAGATATTAAAGAAAAACCGAGGTATTGCTATTAACAAGGTGACTGTTTTTACTATAGGTATGAAAAGTACATTCTCTTTATACATTCTAAAATAATAAAATCTTGAATTAAAAACGAACAACTGAATACTTTCTTTTAAAAGTTTAACTCAAAATCTAGGTATGCATTATACATGGAAGAGAACACGGCAATTTACAGGGCGTAACGTGAGCATTGCACAATTTATTTTTTCACGAAAGGGCGTATGTGCATAATTGTTGAAAAATTCTGGAAAGAACAAAACGCACCTACAAAATAATAAGGTTATTTTGGAAAACGTTGTATAAGCCTGCTGTCTTGAAATTTTTATTGCATTATCTGCAGTAAGTAGCGAGTTATTCGTATTGAACTGTTTTCGCTCTACGGAATTATTTTTCTTTCATCATTTCTGAAAAAAGTAAGTTTTCTGAGATACGACCCTTCGTCAAATCGTTCACGAATTGTTCCTTTTGCTCCATTTTGCAACATTTTCCACACTTCACGGACATAGGTTAGAAAAGTCCTAGTTAGATACTTTGTTCATTATTCAATGCAAACAACAAATATTAGGTTCAACACAACGATTTTCCAACGTTCATTATCCTCATAGAGTACATAGTTCAGCATATGGCTAAGAGATAGCACTACAAACTTCCGGCAAATTTAACGACAGCGACCACATGGTGTGGTGGAAGGCCGTTCAACATTACGCTTTGTTGCCAGATGGCGGGATTTGCATGTTCACAAGGCAGGGGGGGGGGGAATGTAAATTCAACTTCCAATTAGTCTTGATGAACTGCAACTTTGCATCTTGTACTTAAGGTTCTTTGTATCAATTTTCTGATTTCAATAAAGCATATCATTCTCCGAAGATTAGTGCTGTAACCGAGTTGTCATCTTTATTAACAAACTAATAAGATTGTACTTTTATGATTATTTTGCAATATATGATTAGGCAATTCTATAGTCTTTTTCATTGGTATCTTACAGTCAGGTTAGCTTCGTGTTCACGCTTAAAAATAATATTTCTCTTTGGTTGTCCAATGTGTTTCTTGTCACGTGTACAAATAGCTCTTTATATATGACGCATGACTAAATGTTTTAATGTGTCTTGCGCATCTTTTTTTTTTAAATTGATACGTGTGGGGTTAACCTCCTTTAGATGTGTAAATCAATTCTTCCATTTTCTATTCTCAGGTTCTGGCGTAATCACTAAGACGGAGTTACAAATATTCTACACATCTTTCATGGGGTTCGAAGTGAAAAGAGTGGACGAATATATTAATGAAGCCTACAATGCCTTGACTTCGGTAAGATTGCTTGTGACTCTTCTTTGTACTTAAATTACGCAGAATGAAACAAATAAAGATGTACTAATAAGTTCTCTCTGCATAAATCACACGTTTTGAAATAATAATAATAATAAAGTAGCGTAACAATATTTATAATAACGTAGTATCTGTTATATTTTGATGGCCAGACACCTCCATACGAGAACTACTCAAAAGTACAACGCAAACTACTGTCAATGAAAAGTAGCAGGATTTTGATCTCGGCTAAGGTGAAAGACTCGTTGTCTGACAAGTAGTGCCAGTGTGCGTATGTGTTCTGTGTTGTTAAATTTGTTACTCGTTACTCAAACATTCGTAATTTGCATTGCTTAAAAGGTTTAGAGGCACATTATGCACACAACGTCAGGCAACGCATGTTGCTCACCCCGCACCAACGGGCGGATAATTTAGGTAGTGTCATATTGACGATGTAGCTTTCACTATTAAACAACCAGGGGAGGCTGACTTTGGTTTGCGTTCCTTGCAGAAGTTCAACATTTTAACTGATATTTCTTTAAAACTAACCAAATCTAAGTTGCTCATAATGAACAAAACGCAAGGAAATAAATGTTCAACGATATTTCCCTATAACAGGTAACATTAAAATATTGGGTATAAGATGGCATTGTATGATCACCAAAACAATACAAAACAATTCGTTAATGGAAATATTGATCCACTATTTGAGGAAACATAAGTTATACCCTCCTTATTTAGTTACAAAAGTCAATTTCATTAACTTTAATAAATAATACATTTTATTATTATTTGCAAGAATTGACTTTGTCAGCCAAATGCTTGGTGCAACTAATAACACTTGTGTGGTATTTCATCATGCCAGGACATTGGCATGAGTGAATTCTGAATTTATTTATGACAATTCAGACTCAGGCCGAGATAGGGTGATGATGCAGAGGATGTTAGAAGTTAGTCACCCAGGGCCTAGTATGTAGGAAACATCCCAGAATCTGACTCTCAAAAGAAGTAGGGAGATCTTTTCCATTTGGTTAACTTTTTCAATTACTCCTGAGTTATTTTGCGTTCTGTAATTTTACATTCCTTTTCTTTGCGGCTAAACAATAAGCCATTTGCCATTGGCTTTGACGCCTAGCTTTTATTTCCTCTCGAAGTCTTCACAAGACAGATACGGATGATCATACACGCTGGAATTGGAGAGATAACGAAGGTCAGAGTTTATTTCTATTTTAGGATTCTGACTGAAAGGAATTTCAAACATGTTCACTTTGATTCCCTCCAACTCTTTCTCTCTCTCTCTCTCTTCCCCATACACACACAGGAAAAGGAAGAAAGGAGAGTAGGACCCAATTCCCTGCGGTGACTTACAAAAATAGAGCATAAAATTTGTAGAAGCGAATTCCCTTAAAAGCAGTCTGGATTCCCCTGTTGCGTCACTTAAGCGGAAAGGCGCTCGACGCATCTCAGGTGCTGCTAACTTGAGATGCACTAAGTCGAGAGAATAAAGCAGATAGAAGAACATACTACAAATGGATCCTAATAAAACAACCTCCACATTTCTTCCTTTATAGTTCTGCTGAGAATATGGTGCCCCTAATGTGTTACGGTTATTATGTCTCTCTCTTTCTCACTCTCTCTTTCTTTCTTTACCTTGGATAGAAGCCAAACTTGAACAATCTAGGCTGCATGAATATTTAAAGCCCTGATGTCGCAATCAGGAGGTCCTAGTATTGAATCTATCTTGGATGTCAAATGCGTAATATCGCATTTTTTTTCTCGGATAGGTTCCGCTCCCTCGCCCAATCCTGGACAAATTGAGACAGCTTTTGACAGCATGTCAATCTTCACCAGTTTTGCACTAGATGGTTTGTTTTTCCATAGCTTCCTTATAATATACTTATCCATAGTTTGCAACACTGCAGTGTGTACTTTACGTACGTTGTTTATCATCATTTGGCTATACCAAATGACCAATAACACGACGTAGTGTTATTTAAAAAAAATATGATACCAGATTGGCAACACAAACAACACGGTGACATCGTGTTTTTCACTCCTTATAGCCACCATGTTTTTAGAAACAAATTTCCGGAAACGAGAATTTCATTCAATGTGTCGTTTCTGATTTATTGAGAATTATTTATTTTGTTCCGATTGTAGTGTTGACTTTGGGTCTCAAATTGGAAACGCTGTATCTCCAAAACGAAGCGGAATTTATATATATATATATATATATATATATATATATATATATATATA
>JAGDQP010001213.1:67348-85578 GCA_022664845.1 Lepisma saccharinum | reverse complement strand
CGGGAATCACCGAAGTTCCCCCCTCTCCCCGCGAGGTCTTGTTACACCCTGTAAACACGAAATCTTTACATGTTGTTCTCAAGTACCTGACGAGACGAGAGACCCTTTCGGAGGCGTTCTCTCACAGTTAGCTGGCTGGTCTGGCGGTAGTAGGTTCAATTCCCCCAACGTTCAAGAATTTTTTTCTCATTTTTATTTCTAAGAACTTTTCTTTCTTACTACTTATGAATCAATGGTCCCTTTGGGTTTCTTGTACATTTTCAACATTTTATTACGTCATTTTCATGTTCAGAAGATGTACATTTCATATCAATAGATAGAAAATTATCTAAAAAAAATTGACATTTCTATCGAAAAGAGCTACCACAGATCCTATCTTTTTTAGCGGAAATTTCTCATCTTTTCTTCCTTTGAATCCGCTCTAAAAGAGTGAGCTCTCGTTCCGTTATCGCAAGATAAATATTCCGCTCATCTGAATTTAGTGTGCAGGTTTTTGCCGCAATCTTCTTTTGATGTGCCCTATTGAAACAGGAATACAGGTATATAAAAACAGTTTTAAGGCCCAATAGTCTGCTTGGTACTTCAACAGATACCATTACTATTGAGAAAATAGTAAATTTAAAGTTTGTTTCGGACAGTTTTATACTCAGAAAGTGTTTGAATATAGATATAGCGTTATGCCTACATATAATACAAAGCCAATGTATTCGTTGTTGAATTATCAAATTATACGTTCAAATTTTTTTGTGTTTACCTTCATTCATATTTCAATAAGAGACGTAAAGCAAAATCTGCGGGAAAATCGGGTGGTATTTAGTCCGAAAACAAACATTAATTACTTTGGATTTGTTCAATGTGACGATTGTACTATCACACCAAAAGTAAGTATCCATCTAGATTTCAAGCTTAAATGTATGCATCCCAATTGCAATCAAGCTTTAATAAGTTGCATAAGCATAGGAGAACGTAAAAGTTGGCTTTGTGTGCATTTATGAGAAATTAAGAGAGATGGAGAAGGAGAGGAAAAGCGCAAAATACTGTCTTAATGCTTCATACATTTCAGCGTGAAATCTAGGTGGATACTTACTTTTGGCGCCGATAGTACAACTTGAAATTATGTGAAGTAAAAAATTAAATTGTGTCGTTGTCTGTACGTCACCTACGTTGTCATCCCCGTGCGCCTAATGATGAAAGGAGGTGACATTTTTACCCTAGATAATAAAATGTAATAAAATATGTTGCATAATAACCCGGATAAAATATGCAAATGTGAGACAATTAAATGAGGTGACAGCAAACAAAATATGTAAGTATCTACGAAAAACAAGAGAACTAAGGGAGGTACGACAGTAATGCCAATCAATTAAAAAAAATAATATTTCAAATTGCTCGCATACTGTTGACTTTATCCACATAGACCTTGGCATTTAGCTACTCTGATAGATCATGCGTGCGTCACAGGGGGCCGAAGTTGTCAATGTTGAGAACCAATTTAAAAAATGTAATATTTTTAATTACTCCCATATTGTTTGTCTTATCTCTATCATAGGGATAGGACGGGTGCAAGCCATAGTGCTATTACCGTTCATACAGGTCACTTCATATAAAATGAACCAATGGTATCGAACTTGAAGTTTCGGAAATCCGAAATTTTTTGTACTATTGGTAACGAGGAAAAATACAAAATTTCATGTTTTTGTTGGTTTTGGTTTTTGAGTTATAAATTCTTAAAAATAAAAAAAAATCAACTGATGTTTGACGCGTTTTGAAACATTTTTTTTTTTAAAACTACTCTATTATAATAAAGTAGTAAATGTTGTAGGTTTATTAGCCTGTAACTAAATAATTTCAAACTAATAATTCTTACTGCCTTTTTTAAATACAGAGATCAGGTTGGATTGACTAGCTTTTACTAGTTTTTTCTACATTACTTTTAAAATTTGAATTCTATTTATTGCCTTTAGGCAACTAAGGCTAAGACCAGGATAGGGGGAGGATTCGGGAAGGTATCGGCCGGAACCTATATTGAAGGTGCCATCTCGGCATTTGCCTGGTGTGACTGAGGACAAATCCTGGAAAACCTCAGTCAGAATGGTCGGTCGCTAGGTTCATATCTTATGAACACCAAACTGGGCATTTAGCTATTGGGGCAAATCGTAGAGGTAATAAGGGCATCCAAACGCCGAATTTATCACTGTTGACAAAACAATTCCAATTTTTCCACACCGTTTCATCTATACACACCAAATTTGGCATTTAAGTACTGGGACAGGTCACAGAAGTACTACGTGCTGGGAGGCGCAGTTCCAACTACCAATTAATGGACATTTCCGTTTTCACCGTCCTTATATATTTCACAACTTGTTTGTGTGCATCAGATTAAATAATATATAATCTTTTTGAAACTCCAACGCTAGTTTTCCGTTATATAGAAATATAGTATGAAATACTGATAATTCAATCTCCTACGTCATACAACGGAAATAATCATCTGATTGGTTTGACGTAATCAATCCGTACTATTTCCGTAGCTATTTGCTTCTCCCTATGTTACGTTCCTTATTCAGAAGTTTGAAGACGAAAAAAGAAGAAAGAGAAAGAACATTCACATCATCACTTAACGAAATAACTAATGTACCGTACAAATCTGCATAAAACACTTCAATAAGTGAAAACACCAAAACATGGTTTTAATAACAGAAATTGCTCGAAACAATGACAAGAGTCAGTCTTAACTTGCAGTGCTCTTCTTATCGCTAGTTTGTGTCACTATTGATGTCTTGACAATGTGGCGCAGTTGGCTGACGCACGTAAATTTTAACTTTTTATATTTCACCTAAGACTGTTCGAATCCTATCAAAAGCCGTGTTTTATTTTACTTCACGAGACGCAAGAGTAACTTCAATGTAATAGATTCAATTTACGTTTTTGTTTCTTACATGCTTTCATTATTATTTTTTACAATGACATATTAAAACTATTCAATATATTGACGGGCTACAAGTAGTACGTTAAATTGATAACAGATGGCAGTAATGAGCACTATTAATCCATATGCTTTTAAATTATTGAAAAAAAAACTTCAGTAGCATTCATTAAAATGTATACGATTGTCGGATGTAAAAGCCCACATTTTTTTACAGAAAAAATAGGTAATTCTTTTCAAATACAAGAGTTCTAAAGAGCATTATTAGAAGATATCTTACGATTTATTCATGAAAAAGGAGCTGTTATAAATTAGTGTTGAAGCTACCAAAATATATCAATATCTTAAAAACGTATTAAAAGTAAAAATCAATTTTAAGTGACTAAAACGAACTAAATGACGTGTTAAAGCATAAACAAACGCTATTCACCACTTCTCCTATTTCTTTCGATCCAGTTTTGCTATCTCTTGTTAACAATACTAACAAATCAAATACCATCTGTATGTTAATGACAAGCAGTCGGCAGACTGATTACGTCATAACATGGCGGGGCCCGATTAAGCACAATACTGAGATTGTTTCGAAGTGAGGCTTTATTACTCTTGATAAATGCATCACAGAAAGAAAAGCAAATCTTTTCCGTAATCTACTTTAACAGAAGAATTTTTTATTGTAATTAAGAATACTACCGGAAACGTCCATTTTAAGTATGGTTCCTTTCTGCTGTCAGTGTTACAAATATATTCTATTCATCCTGCAACAATGGGCGGGTATATAAGTATTATATCACACTATTATAAAAACTCCACTAACAAGTAAAAAAGTATTTTTTCATCTACTTATGACTTCCAAGCATTAAACTACTAAAAATACAAGCGTAAGGCATTGACAGGAAATGTTGATCTAGTCATAGTAAGTAATCTCGGAAGAACAGCACCATGGGAGTGAGGTCGAATTTTTATGTACGCGCTGTGCTCGTGATTGTTATGTGAGATCAATAGAAATGTCTAGAGACGAGTATTACTTGTCTACTCAGCGAAATCAGAAGCAAAGTACGCGGCCTGCATGAAAAGTCGACTTAAGTGAGCACAGTGATTGAGTGATAAGTGGTAACCTTCCTTAAAAATTTAATAAATAGTTAGTTATAAACGTTATGAAGTTTAAAGCATTTAAATTTACCTAACGATTCGTAAACGTCTAACAAGGAACACTCACCAGGTGGCAGAACCCGATTTTGATGAAAATTCGTATGCAGGTAAACCTTCACAGCCAAAATTATAGGCGCTGTCGTCAACAAATAACGTTCCGAAAAAGATGGCACGTAGAGAGGAAGTAAATCGAATACAGTGTACGGAAAACGCATTTTCTTTTTATAAATTGTTACATATAGGCCTATTGAAAGCAAAATGCTATTAATGGTTACTGGATAGACAGGGGTTACATGCTGGATGGTATGACGACAATGACCGCCATGTTGAAAGCGGCCATCTTGTCTATGCTTAAAAATTTTTGAATAGTAAGTGTGTCATGTGATATGTCAATCTGTACTGGAATGTTCCAAAAAAACGCATTAACGAAGTCAATTTTGGTATAATTTTAATCCTATTATCTTGTACGAAAAAATGATCTGTGAAATTGATCTGGTGAATATCACATTCACCCAGCATTACGCCTTCTTGAAATTGGGACTTCCATCTTCCGTTAGTGTATTTAAAACTTTATAGTGTACTTCTTGTTGTGGCCATCAGGATCATATTTTCCAATATAACGGTGCCTCTTCTATAGCCGTCTGGTTTTCGTTCTATCAACAGTTTCAACAAAAATATTTTTTTTATCATTCGACTCATACAGTCTCCAGGTCAATGTCATGTGTCATTTGGTTGTACAGGATTAGATTTATGCCAGAACTAACTTCATCATTGAGTTTCCTGGACACATTCCTGCACAGATTGATACATCACATAAACACACTTACTATTTAAAAATTTTGAAACATAGTCAAGATGGCCGCTTTCAACATGACGGTCATTGTCGTCATACCATCCAGCATGTATCACTTCCTATCCAGCATCCATTCATAGCCATTTACTTTCAATACATGTAACAGTTTGTAAAAGAAAAGTCGTTTTCCGTACTCTGTATTCGATTTATTTGCTCTCTACGTTCCATCTTTCTCGGGTTTTTCTGTTGTTATTTGTTGACGTCATCACCTACAATTTTGGCTGTAAAGGTTTACCTACATACGAATTTATATCTAAATCGGGCTCTGACACCTGGTGAGTGTTCCTTGTAAGGGATTTTACACATAATTGAACAGCCCTCGAATTTTCTTTGTAGTAAATATTGTATTTGTGCAGTTTAAGAAAACATTAGTATTCTAGAAACTTTAAAATTCGTGTTTCATTTCTCAGCGGAGTACATTCGAGAAGATGTTTGCGTTAATGACTTGAAGCTAAACAGTTTTTTTTTGTGACTACTTTTAAAAGTACTACTATATATAGTAAGCAAATCATTCAATTTCCGTCCCATTTTAGAAAATGAAAGAAGAAGAAGAAGGGAAAAAAAGAAATGAAACAAAAGAGAGTTGCTCTGTGCATCGAGGACTAACGTGTTCCGTTACGTAAGATCCCGTATTTTCCCAAAGGACAGTGTCACTGGATCTCCTGACAAAGACAAACGAGCCAGATTACGTTAACAAAAGTTAGCTTTCCCACCCAGCAGATGTCCCTAGTGGGCATGGCTACATAGAGGAAAGAGTCCTGTGAGATTCTGATTTCACCGTTACGAAGAACAACTGGATTTCCGAAGGACAATATTCTAAACACATCTCTCTGTCCTTTCGCAAAAACTGCTTTCTTTTTTTTGTACTTTTTAAAGATTTTTTTAGCTTCCTTTCTGCGCGTAAGAGAAATTCAGTGATCGATGTGCTTTTGTTTCTGGTTTAGTTTGTATCATCTTTTAGATTCAACAAGACTGCAGTAAAGGTAAGAACAACCCAAAGTAACAAAAAGAATGTGTGCCAATATTAGAAGTATAGCAGTAGTAAACAAGTGGGAACATCCGTCTTTTTAATTTTAAAACAACTTTGAAACGTGTGTATGCGTCTTTGTGAGAGTATTATTCATACGAGTTCGTATTTTATATTCAGAGAACATTCTTAGTCTTCTTTTCCCGTACAGTATGTGTGCTTTCAGGAGAGTAAGAGGGCGCGACAGTCGAGAACAACGCCATATTTTTTTTTCTGGAAGTTTGCACGTGGGGACACACTGGAGTTCCGTAGTAGGACAAGTCAGAAAAAAATGTGCTACAGCGTGTCATTTGATCACTGCGTGTTATAACACATTGATAATAAGAATGTTTATTTATAGTGTATTTTCATATATAGGTCACTAGGAAAGTTTCGCAATGCGGGCATAATCTTTTTAATATTTCAAAATATATGTTCCAGCACACTCGATTCACTTCATCACCCTTCGAAGACAGTCATCGAACCAGCTCTACCGCGTTTCCACCAGAAACTGGGCACATTGATCCTTAAAAGATCCTCTTCGTTGAAAAACCGCCTCCTTTTGAGCCTGTTCTTCACGTGAGGGAACAGGGCGAAGTCACATAGTGCGACAGGTCTGGACCATAGAGAGGATGCTCTAGCACTTGAAGCCTAATACTTGCCGAATAATTGGTGCTTAAGTTAGAATAGTGTGCAGGTGAGTTGTGGTGGATAAACCAAGTGGCTAGTCGTGACCGTGGACGGATGATTTTGAGAGCTGGAACAACTCTGAGCATGCACTCCTCGGTATACCACTTCCCTGTGACTGTCTTCTGTGTTTATAGCAGCACGCGCTTCACAAATCCCCTGATGTTGAAGAAGAGGGTCACCATTCTCTTCATAACACGGATCATGGCTTTCCCACTTACAACGACGTGTTTTCATCTTCAAACACCCACACTTTGTTCTGGGCTTTAGTGGGAACGATATAATAGTGAGGTCAGGTTTAATCACGTGTCATGATGCTCTTACATAGCAAAATGTTCCATTTTCAAATTGCTTGAGCATTTAATGGCACTATGAAACACATCGTGCCATTTGCTGCACACTTAAGGCATGGAGTACCCAAAGAGAGCAAACTTTTCTAACTTGAAGGTGGTCGGGCAGAATGGCGTGAATTGTCGGTGCAGGTCTATTTGGCGATAGGATACACGCCTGTTGGTCTCGAACATCTTCATGACAGCAACGATATTCTCCTCAGTGAGATACGAAGCTGGGCCTTTTGACCATGGAGTACCTTCAAGGCTAAAATTCCCTCTCTGGAACTCTTGATTCCACCTGAATATGATAATCAGATGAGGAGAGTCCTCTTTCAGCACAGAAACCATTTACTCCAAACGCTGATCAACACCCAATCCGCGCGAAAAGTTGTATCGATATTCCGCTTTTGACCACAACGATATAGAGAGCACTTCTCACCGCCACAGCTCAGAAGCAGCTAACATCCAACGCTCGTCCCGATGCAGTGCATATTAGAAATACCCTCAACACGCGTGGTCTTATCACAACGTGCGACCAACGGTTGCGTCATATTGGAAAACATTCCTAGTACCCTATGTATCAGCTGTATTCTTTATACGATATGCCAGAAAAGTAATCAGGTTGCTACAATTCTTGCGCTACGCGCACTCCTGTAACCAATATTCAAGTTATTGAAAGAATTAGGACAAATCAGAAAACAGACCACACAGCGACAACAAGTATAAGAAACAGAGAGCTGAAAGTTTGGTTTCTTTTGGGTTAACGTTGAAGTGTACAGAAGAGGTAAAGTATTGCATCTTGTACTGTATTTGGCTTCAGACATTAACTTGATTTATTATGCATTGAACACTCCATGTAACATAAATTAGAGCTCACTGGTTTCAAGTGACTTCTTCAAATTCCATTAATGCTTCATACGCTGTAGTAGGACGCCGTTTACTTTCAAAAGAAAATCACTTTCCTTTCCATAACTCCTACTCACCTTCTACAACATACAAAAGTCAACACAAATCGTCTTCAGAAAGTGACCACAGGTAAAATAGCAATAAAAGGTTTACTGACTGTATTGATAGGAACTAAATGTTGCCAAGACAAGTTTCATTTTAAGGTAAAAAAAAACAACAAAAAAAACAGATCATCAAAGGGCGATGATATGAAAGCCAAACTGTAATAGTTCTCCTCTAAAGTTGCAAATGTTACATTTGGTCTCTCTCTGGATAGCGCAGATTCTACTAAGAACTTTGTTTTTAATGTTTGAATCCTCCGCAACTTGTTTTATTTCTTTGTAAATGATCTCAAACTGTATTTCAGAGTCAGCTCTCATCCCTTCCAAAATAGTCTTAATTACATTTACCGTATATGATAAATTGTACTCATTATACTTAGAATTTACTTCATAGTGAGCAAACATGTTAAGATATTAATGTTGCAGCTACAAAGCGTTCGAATGTTCTCTAATGCAGCCATGCAGGTACATTTCTTTTCGAGTCTTTCTACTACTACTTTTGTAGAATTTACGTTCTTGTTCCACACAAAATAATCCTCCATGCAGAAGATTTAGTGGCCTTGTTAAGATGCTTGCTTTCTGCGCGCACGATCCCGGCTTCGAACCCAGTTGGGTACGGAGTAGTCCTGAGTCAACTTAAACACAAGGAAGCTGTACGTCGCGTCTGTCCAAGCCCACACTCTTTATTTACATTTGTTTTGTTTGTTTTTGTTGAGGAGATTAAACACACACACATAGAAACACAAACAGACGGAGGAATAAAGAGATACAGAGCCAAAGGAGTCAATGAGACACAGATGGCGGGAGAGAGAGAGAGAGAGAGAGAGAAAAAGAGAAACAGAAAACGTACTGCAACCATTTGTCAAGCTAAACATAAAGGCAACCTGATGGGCAAATTAAAATTTTCGCATTTATTTTTCACGCCTTTCTTGGAATGGGATTTGATACAATACCCTTGCCTTCTCTCTAAATATCTTCTTTTTGCTTGATGAAAACTTTTCCAACGACGTAATGAAGTACTAGAGAAAACATAATAAAATATTCTTTTTTATTCTATTTACCGGCATTAATATTTTATTATTTTCTTCTTCATTCACTCATTTTTAAGGTCAATGAAATACTGAGGAAAACTGACGTCATATTCTTTTTTTCCCTATCTCTGAAGTCATCTTTCATTTTTCACAATTTTTTCTCTCTTTCTTCTCCGACGATGTGGAAGAAATGAAAAGTTTTTGCTTTCCTTCTCTCCAGAGAAGTTTCATTTGAATAATTTGTGCCAGGGAAAATGTTCATGAATACTTCCTTTCTCTTCTTCTTCTTTTTTAATTGCAAGTGTTGGGAACAAATCGATATTCTGTGTGCTTTCTTTCCTTTTTGTGTTTGGCCGTAGCTAGTGGCAACGTGCACGTCCGACGGGCACGGTATATAGCACTTACGTACACGTCAAGAAGAAATGACGTCACAATTTTCATAAACAGCACTTTTGCGTAAACAGCGCTTTTGCGTATGGCCACTGCTAACCGGGGGCTGCCCCCGTCCCCCCGCGGCTAACGCTGCCTAGCCCCTTCGGACGCACAGTGCTCCTCTTGCACACCGAGCGAAGCGAGGTGTGAATCCTGCCCTGGTGGGTTTATATACACCCTTAGCTTTTAGTGGCCCTATTTGGTATAATAAATCACTATTTCCTAATGCGTATATAGATAAGAAAAAACAACAAAAAAAGTTAATTTTCTTTTCAAAAAAATTAAAAGTAACCACTCGCGCTCGATGGCGATGGCTATAACACAGAGATGGTTACATTTGGTAAGGTTTTGAGGTTTGTAGTGACAATGCAACACAATTCAAGTATCGTAAGTGTGAGAAGTGGTGTTTTAAAATTTGGATATTAAATTTACTATATTTATGTAACTATAGTGAGGTCTTACATCCATACTTAATTGAATTTAAACAGGCTGACAAGATACTTGACACTTAAATTTATTGTAAAAGCACGCAGTAAGCACCTATCTATCAACACATTCCTCAGACGAAACACTAATCAACACTATCAGATAACACTATCATCATAAGCACCAGAAGGCCAAAATATACTTTCTAGATCTTCCGCCAATCACGTCCCAGATAGAGATCTTAAAAATATTTTAAGTAGGTAATATATAAATAAATAAGCAACAAATAAATGAATAAATAATAAAAAGGAATCTAGAAAAGGGGGGGCTGCAATACAGTCTTTATTTCCTTTCTCCTCTCGTCTCTGCCCAGTATATCTTCCAATTCCTCATTTATACTCAATCTACCATTCCAGTTCATTGCTTTCACTGATTCGCCTAGCTTCTTACCACTTCCTAACCAACAACCTATCCTCTTGTTCTAGTATCTCCACCCCTTCCCATTCTATCTCACGCGCCTCTTCCTCTACATGTTTATAAATAGCGTTTCTCTCCCTTTTTAGTCTGACGTCATCCTTGTGTTGTTTAAGCCTCTCCTGTAATTTCTTTTCCTTTCTCTTATATACACTACCTCACAGTTCATACACGGAACTTTGCACATCACTCCTCCTTGTTCTTCTCCATTTATAGCACCTTCTTCTTATTTTTCACTAAGTCCAAGACCCTCTTCCCTCCGTTTCTATACGTTTTCACTCCTACCCTTCCTAACAGCCGCTTGATTTTCTGGGTTATTCTCCCCCACTATCTACCCCAAACCACTTTTTCTTGTCACCATCTTTTCCTTCGCCCTCCTTTTACTTTTTATACCATTTTCTCTTCCTGATTATTCTTCTGTCATCCTAACTATATCCATTTTTCTTTAACTGTTCCCAAAACCTCTTCACATCTCTATTCTTCTTATCTTCCGTGTTAATCTTCTCTTTTGTTTCCTCCATGCTCCTGATGAAATTTTCTTTAATTACTTCATCAACATCACTCCTTTTGTGGCAAAATATTCCTTGCTGCACATTTTTCTGGAACAATGAAGTTACAAGTCTTTCGTTTTCTCAATCCTGATATCCAAGAAAGTTAATACTATGTTTCCTCCATTTCACTTTCCAAAAATAATCCTTTACCGTTATCATTGAGCTCATTAATAAATATATTTAATTTTCTTCTTAAGTCTTTCCATATACCCAGGTAATCATCTGTACCTGCAAAACAGTAGCAGTCTGTCTTTTCCTTTCTCCATCACCATATTTTCTCAATCACTCATAACGAAATCTTATATGGCTGGGCTTATACAAGATCCTATACTGAGGCCTTCTTTCGGGCGCACTATCTTAGAAAACGCATTCTCCCGTACTACTTTTAGAACCATTTGCATTATATCACCATCGCATTCTTCCATAACGTTCCGTCCCGTTTCTTTATTCACTATATGAAACATAGTGAAACTTTGTAGACTTGGAAACATGCTTTTCATAATCAACACTGAACATTGCATTGCTTTCCCTCCTCTGCCCTAATTTCTCTATTAACTTCACCACCTCAGCTGAATTAATCGCTCTTCTATTTTCGTGACCTTCTCTTATCGCCTCCGCTGTCCTCTTAATTATCTTTTTTCCAACTCCTGTAGCATGTTGCTCCAACAGTCTAGCACCGGCCTCAGTTTTACCTCCTTCTTGTGAATCTTCGGGAAATTTTTCAACTTTGGTAATCTGCCTTCTTCGTCTACAAACTTCTTTAAGCCATTCTTCATGCAATCTTCTACTATACCGTTCCTTATCTATTCTTCATCTTCTATTTCTTCTATTTCTTCATATCTATCATCATTTAGTTCCTAGAGTTTTCTATCGTACCATTGTTTGTCCATTACTACCACCCTTATCTGCTTGTTCTACCACAATGTCTTTTCTTCTTGTGATGCTTAGCAATCCTTTCCTCTCCTCTTCAGTAATGTTAAGCCTGGTCCTTCTAGGTACATTCCTGTCCTTCTTCCTTATCCTCTTACTTACCGTCTTATCTTCAGTCTCCTTCAGGGCTTCCTCCATCCCGTAGCTCATCTCTTCAATATCCACCTGCTTCTTTGCACCTCCTTTTTCTACCTCCTTTTTTGTCTCAGCTTCACCTAACACTACCACTCTTCTACAGTCCCCTTGCATTCCTTCTTCCTCCTTGCAACAAAGCTTCTTCCCTTTTTTTTAACCCTGCATCTCATTTTTTCTCTAAACACCTCTTTCCATTCTTCTAATGCTACCATAGTCATCTCCCTGGTAAAAACATTCAAACACTACTCCATTTCTATCCTAAACTTCTCATTTAGTTTTCTAAGCCCACCTATATCTTCCTTTATCTTCCTGATTTAATTTCATATCAGTTCTTTATGCAACTTCACTAACAACTTATGCCACCTCCTTGTATCACACGCTATGTCTTTCTTCTACACTACTAGTCCTTTCGGCGTCATTGCCTCTTCTCAACACTCCTATACACAGTATATATATATATATATAAAATTAAAACAGGCTGACAACGCTTATACACTTGACTTTATTGTAAAAACACAAAGTAAGCGTTACAGTTTCGGTGTTCTATCAACACGTTCCCCAGGAGCGGGAGGGAAAAAGGTCAAAAGAAAAAGTGTTTTGGGATAGAATGTGGGGGAAGAATTAACAAGAAAATCAAGCGGGTATTAGGAAAGATAGAAGTGAAAACGTATAGAAAAGGAGGATCTTGGCCTTAGTGAAAAACAAGAAGAAAGGTGCTATAAAGGGAGAGGAACAAAGAGGAGTGGTGCACAGGGTTCCCTGCATGGACTGTGAGGCAATGTATATAAGAGACTAAAAAGAAATTACAGAAGAGTCTTAACAACACAAGGATGACGTCAGACTAAAAAGGGACAGAAACGCTATATACAAACATGTACAGAATGATGCGCATGAGACGAGTTTGAGTCTCGTTGCATTGGAAATGCATATCTTAAAGATATCACGTGAGGATCATTAGGTGAAGAAAGCAAGAACACGCAAATAAAGTAATGAAAAGTGATGTATTGATTCGGAGGCTATGGCCTAACAAACATTACGGAAATGGGTTCGATGATAGGTCAATCCGCAGTCTTGCTCTAACATTTTACTGTACTGCCTTGTGCTCGAGTACGTCTATGGATGATGCTTTTGTCGTCGCTGTGTTTGATCTTTATCACTGTTTGCTTAGCTGCTATACTATTGAAGTAGAGGTGGCCGTTTGCTCCAAGGAAGAAGATCGATCAGTGATCCTAAATGTGTACAACGAGCCGAAATCGCTCGAGATTCTTCAGTAGAATATGCAGACAGTGTTTCAAGTCGGCAAGGTGTATACAAATGGACTGAGAACTTTACAAAGTCTGTGCAAGATAGGTCCCAAAACAGCCCACCGAAGAGCACAAGCGCAATTGTGTCATCACCTGTTAACGCTGCTGGGACTGCTATGTTAATATGACCAGATGTTCCCATCCCAGATTACTACACGTTTGACCTACTTAAAGATGTTTTAGGATAGATGTTCAACAAACCAACATATGCAAGAATAAGACTAGTTAGGAGACTAAAATGAAAAATGGTGTAATTATATATTCACTACTATTGTTGTAATACATTATAAAAAATGTGTGCACATACTTATTCATTTTCCTCGTACGTATTCATCGTATTGAGAACTTATTTAAAAAAAATAGAAATTCTGTTAATAAAAAGACATTCAAGAATGGAGACAATCATTATATCACGTGATAGTTGTGAATGGAAATAACTTCATGCTTGAAATTTAGGCATGAAGAAACGATGTCTCAGGTATGCACGTAAGGAATAAATCATTCGAAAAGAGAAAGCTACTTTGGGGAAGATCGAATGGGAAATTGGTAAATCAGACATAAATTTATAACTTTGTAATGGCATTTATTTTTCTCAGCTTTATTTATCTTCTTCTCCGAAAAGAATCACGAAGATCAACGAGCGTTTTACCAAAAGCCAATTCTTGAAGTCGTAAGCTGAAATATTTGAAAAAAAGCCTTGGCCTTGTAAATAAGGCTTTGTTCCTGCAAGTCAGTTATTATTATTTACTGCACATTTTATGATCGGATATCTATGATCTAAACTCGTCACAAGTCTGAAGGATGGATGACGTCCTTTAGCGAACACTCTCGCGGAGAGAACGATGTTCAAGGTAGACTCCAGCTACTTTTTGTAAGCACCATTCCTGCATTGAAGTGATGAAAGTAAAGAAAAATCTTTAGCGAAACGTCAGTTAAGATGACCGAGAATCGAATTCGAACTTGATTCACTATCCAGCGGTGATCCAAATTCTGTGACATTAGTTACTGTATCACAAAAGATCTGCAAGCGACACCAAATGCGACAAGAATTTTACTTTTGCAGGCGAATAGTCACAACAAGCGTGAAACTGGTAGGTACAGCCATTCTACGAGCATTGCCTCATTCTCGGGGATCTAAATTTCGATCTTTTTTCCTCCAAGGCAGAAGTGTCAAAATTCAAGGATACTATAACATCATTAAATCTTTCTGCCTGCCCTCTTCAGCCTACTTACCATGCAGCCACATGTGACAGTCTTCTCGATCTAATTCTTACTACAAACATGGGCAGAGTTCTTAAATTTGGTCAGTTTGCGATTCCTGGGATTTCCAGACACGATCTTATATTCGTAAAATATTCGGTAAAATTACCCAAGTTTAAACCGAAAATTATATCGTATAGAGAACTGAACAAGATTGATAATGATGCTCTGCTGGCGGATGCTGCCTCCTTACCATGGCATTTAACAAATTTGTTCCCGTCAGTCGATGATCAACTTTCCTATCTTAACTCGCTAATTCTTCAGCTTTATAGCGTTCATGCTCCCATAAAAAGAAAACGTGTCTCTCGCCCTCCTACCCCGTGGATTACGGATGAACTATTGAACTTAATGGCTAGTCGCGATGGAGCTTATAGAAAATATCGAAGAGATCTTAAAATCAACCCCTCTACTACCCAGGTAAGTTTTGAAACCTATAGAGTGCTTCGAAACCGCTGCACCCAAGCCGTACGCAAAGCTAAGCTAAAATTTGCATATGACATCATCAACAGAGAAAATCAGAATCAAATGTGGCATAAATTAAAAGTTTTAGGTATCAGAGGTAAGAAACATTCTGTAGATGATACAGTTATGCACATTGCACCTGACTCACTAAATGAGTGTTTCTGTGACACATATCCACCAATCACGCAGAGTAACTGGCTGCCTAACAAAAAATTAATGTGCCCCCAAAACCACACTTCTTTCTCTATGATATGCGTGAGTCCGCAGACAGTTGAGAAAGCAATCAACAGAATAAAATCCAAAGCGACAGGGCAGATGAAATCTCTCTAGAATTAATTAAAAAATATTGCCATTTGTACTTGTTCCCATTACCAACTTATTTAACTTGTCGATTACCACCAGCACTTTTCCTACCTTATGGAAAATTGCAAGAGTTCTTCCCCTCCCTAAGACAAAAGTTATCACCAGTGCCGACGACCTGCAACCTATTAGCATTTTACCGTCTCTTTCCAAAGCCCTAGAAAATGTCGTAAGTGATCAAATTCGTTCTTACTTACAAACACATAGCCTTCTTGACCCCTTTCAATCAGGTTTCCAGAAAAGTCGTAGTACCGCCACTGCTTTAGCTCATATCACAGATGACATTCGTTATACTCTTGACAATAGAAACATAACAATTCTTACACTTCTTGATTTCAGTAAAGCTTTTCAATCTATAAATCACAACATTCTGATAGGCAAATTATCGACGTTTTACAACTTTTCAGACTCTTCTGTAAATTGGATTCAAAGTTATTTAACTGGCCGCTCGCAGTATGTATCTGTTTCTGGTATTGACTCCTCTTTGAGAACTCTTCATCATGGAGTACCTCAAGGTAGTGTACTCGGTCCTCTTCTCTTCTGCTTGTACATCAATGATTTGCCATCTGTATTACAGCATTGTAAATACCATCTTTATGCCGACGACTTTCAACTATATATAACTTGTTCTCCAAGTGAGCTACCACATATATTGATAAATTGAATGAGAACTTAAGAAGAATAGTTCAGTGGTCAAATGATAACGGTCTGAAATTGAATCCATCTAAATCTCAATGTCTACGTATAGCTTCTAAAGCAATTCTTTCATCTCTTAACTCTTCTTCCTCTCCCAACGTCTTTCTAGATGGAATGATAATTCCTTCCTCGCACACCGTAAAAAAATTAGGTCTTATTTGTAATGAACATCTAACTTGGACGGAATACGTTAGTACTGTCTCTAAAAAGGCCTTTGCAACTTTACATTCTTTGAGCAGACTTAAAATTTTCTTCCCATCTCCCTTAAGAAAATGCTTGTTCAGGCCTTAGTAATGCCTCATGTGGATTATTGCAACGTAGTGCTTGCAAACCTGGATGATGTACACACGTACCGGCTACAGCGCATTCAAAATGCTTCAGTGCGTTTTATATTTAAATCTTAAACATTATGATCATCTAACATCTTATTTCAACAGGCTGCAATGGTTAAAAGTCTCACAACGACTGGAGTGGCATTCTTTAGTGCTTCTATTTAAAATTCTACGCGATCGGCAACCTTCCTATCTTTTGCAACGTTTTAAGTTCCTAAGCGATCATGACAACCGTCCCTAGGTCCCGCGCAAACCTATTTCTTTCCATTCCTCACCATAACTCATCCTTTATTCGACGTCCTATACAGTTTCTGTATCCCCGTAAGTGGAACGGACTGCCAATTTCCATCAGAGACTCAACTTCATTAACAAGTTTTAAATCTATGCTTTACAGCTACCTCTTAGAGCAACACAACTAAGACATGTTTGAATAGTATTCTCTCAAATCGTCAATTTATATCAAATAAATACTAGTATCCCTTTAGCCGTCAATGTAAATTTAATTGTAAGTCGATAATGTTAGTTTATATAAATTCTCATGGTGCTCATGGCATTGCATTTATACCTATATTTTTCGTGTATGTGTGTGTGTGTGTGTGTATGTGGTTAGTGAACTTTAGATTATCTAAGATCTGTAGTGTAGATAAGTTTTTGTTTTGTTTCCTCTCTTTTAGTTTTTGCTTTATTTTGTTTACATTTATGAATTTCGTTGTATTATAAATCTCTTCCATCTTATAGTAGTGTTTACCGAAACTATTAATTACTCTCTTTGTATTCATGGCTCAGTGGTAGAAAAGGCCGTAAGGGCCTTAGCTTCGCCATGTAAAACAAGACGTAAATAAATAAATAAATACATACCGATATAAGAAAGAAAGTTATTTTTTTCTTCCTTATATCGGTATATGGGCCAGTCACATAGCTAGCAGATGGAGCATGGACGACAAATGTACAATATTGGATTCCTAGAGAAAAGAAACGACCGAGACGACGCCCAAATGCAAGAGGTGTAGATGAAATCAAGTGATTTTCAGGAGCTACATGGATGAGGATAGCAGGAGATCAACATATGTGGAAATAAAAGGGAGAGGCGTTCATCCAGCAGTGGATAGAAAATGGCTGAATATGATGATGATGATAAGGAAGAAAAAATTCGGACGCAGAATTCGTTCTTACGTACTTGTGATATTACTATGCACTGTAGTGTTCATGGCAAGTAACACTATTTCAAGTGGACACTCAGATCTAAAAGAGATATACATATTTAAAATCAGCTTAAAAACTGAGTTCGTGTGTAAAATACCAGGTGTATGCATAAGTAGTTTCCGGCTTACCTAAGAGATGGCGCCAGCGAAAAGTACGCAGCGTATTCATTTGACACATACGTCATTTTGTTCGTCTGACAGTAAACTACAAACACACACAAGTTGAGTCCGCCAAACACTAGCGTCTTTGTTTTATCGTTCAGTGATCATGTCGAAGTTTGTGCCTGAAAAAGAACATTTGCGGCACGCATTGCTTTTCTTATTTAATCAAAAGAAAAAGGCTGTTGAAAGTCATCGTGTGCTGGTAGAAACATAATGGTGAACACGCTCCATCGATTAGAACATGTGAGACATGGTTTCGACAATTTAAAAGTGGTGATTTCAATGTGAAAGACAGTGCGCGCTCTGGTAGACCACAAAAGTGCGAAAACGAGCAATTGCAGGTGTTATTGGAGGATGACCCAACTCAAACTCAACAGCAATTGGCAAAAGCATTAAATGTGTCACAAGAAACAATCAGCAGACGTTTACGAGCAATGGGGAAGATCAATAAACTGGGTAAATGGGTCCCACACGATTTGAATGAACGTCAAATGGAAAATCGCAAAGTCACTT
>JAGDQP010001213.1:44241-67248 GCA_022664845.1 Lepisma saccharinum | reverse complement strand
GAATTGTGATGGGTGACGAAAAATGGATTTATTTTGAAAACCCGAAGCGGAAAAAATCGTGGCTTTCACCTGGCGAAGTCGGTCCTTCAACACCAAGGCCAAATCGCTTCGGCAAGAAGACCATGCTTTGTGTCTGGTGGGACCAGAGCGGTATTGTGTATTATGAACTCTTTAAACCCGGCGAAACCGTTAATGAACAACGCTATCGCCAACAAATGATTAATTTAAATCACGCATTGATCGGAAGACGACCGGAATGGGCCCGAAGACATGGCAAAGTGATTGTGTTACACGACGCTGCGCCGTCTAACACAGCAAAACCAGTGAAAGACACATTGAAATCGCTCGGATGGGACACCCTTCCGCACCCGCCGTACTCCCCAGACCTGGCGCCATCTGACTATCACCTCTTCGCATCAATGGGGCACGCGCTGGCAGAGCAGCACTTCAGCAATTTCGAAGACGTTGGAAAATGGCATGGTATGCATCAATTGCCTGAAAGATGGGGGAAATGTGTAGAAGCCGATGGCAAATATTTTGAATAAAACAAAATTAATTTCCCTTGAAAATTAAGTGTTTTCTTTACCACAAAAAAAGGCCAAAACTTATGCATACACCTGGTATTAGGTTCCATTGGCCACTGCTTGAAGAGAAATTGTTGATACAATAGTCAGATTCTTGTCTGTGGAGAGTGATATAAAAGTGTTGAAATACAATTATACTTTTAAATTGGCTGCCGCCGCCATCTTGAAGGCCGCCATATTGAATCTCGATTGATTTTCTTAAATGGGAAGGGGGTCGTGTAATATATCATTCTACGCTAGAATTTTACGGTAAATACGTTTTTGAAGTCAGTTTTGTCGTACATGTATTATTGTGAGATAGAAGGGTGTGTGACGATTGCATGGGGTAATGATTCAATAGCCTGAAAACAACCATTTTTCCTTGAAATAACGACGGAAATGAAACCCAAATGCGTATAAATCGATAGGGCACTGTACTCAGGAACAATTTGTATGCATCCATCGTTATATTAATGGTATATCATCACTTTTATATGACTCTTCACAGACAAGAATGTGACTATTGTATCTGTCTTCAACCACTGGCCAATGGAACCTAATATTTTACACACAAACTCAGTTGTTAAGCTAATTTTAAATATTTATACATCTTCTAGATCTGAATGTCCACTTGAAATAGTGTTAGTTTAACTAGAAATGGGTACACATTTGAAGTGATGTAAGAACTATATTTGAGCAGTTCGTCGAAAATGTGATTATTTCATTGAGGTGATAGATTTAGAACAATGCCGTTGCTAATACAGGGTGTTGCAAAATAACACTGACATAAAATATTTCATATGATTTCTGACATGAAAATAAGAAAAAAGAATAGACCATCGGCAGTGCACAAATACTTAGTTTAGGCGCTGTTGACTGCCGAAACTGTGCAAAGATGAACTCTGGAGCTTAATATTTCCAATATAATTAAGAACAGAACTGAGACGGCATGGTACCAGCTCTATCCAAAAATTCGTTATTCCAAGATTATGCATTGGGTGCACAAGCGTTCCCTTAAGGAAGTAAGGGATTCCCAGAAGTAAAGGTGGGTCGAAATAGGGATGAATGGGGTTACTTTACACCAAGTGACAATAATTCATTTACAACAACTCGATATATCAAACAGATTTCCTTTGCGGAATCATTAAAACTTTAAGACGCGTGGTTGCATACCACACAGGAGTAGATTACATACATTTCAACGAACGTTTGGTGTATTTGTTATCAGCAAGAGAGACTATTATTGCCCAGTTATATGGCAGTAATTACGTTTATCACCTGTACTCATAACGAAAGCAGTTTTATCAGTGTTTAAATCGACCCATATTTACTCCAGAGAATGCCTGGCAATTCCCTATTTGCTTTGGCGAATCCCTTGCGTATCCGTTGCACAATTTTGGAATATACATTTTTAGATAGACCTGGTTTGAAGTCTTTGCGAGTACCATGCCAACTCAATTCTATTGCTAATGGCATTGGAAAGATCAAGCTCTAATGTTCATGTTTGCTCACGTTCGACAGCCTATAGCGCCGAAACAAAACATTTATGAACCCTCAAAATAGGTCTATACTTGTTTTTATTTTCATGTCAGGAATCTCGTGAAGCGGTTTTGTCGGTGTTATTTTGCAACACCCTGTAGATAGTTTCCATGTGCGTGAATGAAGTCGTGTTGGAAAGAAAACAATGGGTTTGATGAACGATTGCAAATGACATTGTTTAAAAGTTATCTTATTTAGATTATGTGCTATCTAGAGTAAATACATCCTGACCTTTTTCTACCGGAGAATGTCGTTACTCTTTCATTTATATGTGTAAAAGATATATATATATATAATCATATCAGATAGATATAGCATCAGTTCAGCCAATTCAAAGCAATAGCCTGGTGGGGTAAAAGAAAAGATAGCCAAATGTAGTGGCGAATTCTCGAGGTAGACAGGGTAGACAATGTCTACCCAAATTTGTAAAAAAATATATTTAATTAGATTTGATTTTACTGATAATGAGCTTCGTTTTGATTTGTACTTTTATCACGAAAATATCAGCCATTTGTTCTTTTAAGTAACATTCTATATATAAAAATGTAAGAAATAATTTAAAACGTTAAACTATTGTAAATGTTTTTGATAACTCCAAAATGGCTGCATCCTTTTGTTCACACACGCTGCACTCTAGTAGAAGCAGACGACAGACACAAACTGAAAAGTCCGTTAAGCGGATATACATTTCTCAATGTGTCTCCTACTTTTGATATCACTCGCGTGTGTATGTAATGGCTCCAGTCAGTTATTAAATGGCTCTTTGCATCATTCTTATCGCCACACACACTTTGCAATAGACCTATCTCTCCTCATACTGCGCATGGCTGTTTTGTTCACAGGCAGTGTAGAGAGAAGAAAACAACGTTGCTCGGAAGGATTTCGTTCGTTCAGGAGGAGCTGAATAGAAATTAAATTTGCAATCATATTTATTGCTGTAGGTATTTTCTTTCTTTACTGCTGGGTTGTCAGATACGATTTATAATGATAAAGAGAGAGGAAATTTTCTATCAAAAACAAGTAGAGAATCGAAGAATCCGTTTCCAAAATTTCCCTCCTTGCCAGTTGTGGGTGGAAAGGGAATACTTGTTGAGTCTCTCGTATCTTGTGTATTCAGTTCTTACGCTTCGTAACTAAATCTAGGATATAGTCTTTCAATCTTTTAGAAATTTTTAATGTTAATTTAGTAAATTAAATTATAACTACGTATGTGGTGGTCGAGAGCTTAAATCATTGGCTTTCTGCGCGTGGTCACGAATTCAATTGCCGCCAGGGTCCATTGAACGGAATGGTTCGAAGCCCATTTGACCAAAAACTGTAAGCTCAAATCTTGAAAGCTCACCAGCTCGTTCAGGACGTTAATAACAATTCAATCACTTAATTATAACTTTTCTATTATTGATATAGGACTTACGCCCATCTTTTCCTGATACTGTAACTCGCCAGTGTTCTCCACTCGCCAGTAACATAAGAATTTAACATTTCCTCAGTTGACAGCTCACGTTAAGACACGTTAATTCTTGTTGTAAGAGAAAACGCATTTTTTTAGCCCAATTTGGTGAAAATGAATGCTTTCCGTTTAAATCGGAAAGTAAGACAATTGACTCACTTTTATACATCACGAACCTTGAAAGATTTATTGAAATTGTTGTACCAAAACTTATTCAATTTGCGGTCGCTACGAAATGAACGTTAACATCTGTCGTAGTGAACATGAAATTATGAAGTTTGATGTAAACAATTATCTCACAGGAGTTTATGAACAGATTTTGAAATTATTAAAGTGAAGGTGGGAGTTTGGAATGTGTTCAAACTTTCATTTGTGACCCCTCATAGCACATTTAGGCTAAATACCGTAACGTCTTTCACTTTGCTATTTCTGTCAGGAAGGGCTGAGAACATAGCCAAAACCTCTATCAAAGGTCTTATCTAGGCACTAGCCTGCTGGAGTAAGCGGCCCTCGAACACAAGTTTCCTTCTCAGTGTTTTCTGAAGTCAGCCACATAACTATTCGTCTACAGGGGATGGGTGGTTGGGGCTTATCTACAAGAAGTTAGCTGAGGTAAGCGAGCTGCATCCTTCCTTCAAATATATTTGCTAATTTTGTTTGTTAATATTATGCTATTTTTTTAAAAGAAAATATATGATTGCTAATTAATAACTCAAAACAGGATTTTTTTTCCTTTAACTTTTGATTTTTCCCTTTTTGCATTATATGTCTATTGTCTACCCACTTGTTTATGCCACGCTTCGCCACTGACTAAATGTACTGTTGCAACAGCATTCATATGAAAAATGATCTAAATAATGGTAGAAGTTATCTCGATTCTTCCTCCAAAAAAAATCGACACCTTAATCAAAACCCGTTATATCCATTCCAGTAACTCTTATAGGAGATGAAAATCTAAATTTGTTACAAGACGTGTTATTCCCTTTTCCCAAAAATGAGAAAGTAAACTATGAGCCCATTTTTCTTGTAATGTTTACTAGGTTTGACATTAACTCATTTTAAATTTATTTATATGTCGCCTGTAAGGTGCCCTGGGCAAATGCCCCCTTCAACGCTGGGTCTGGGGGTATTGTAGTTACGCCCCTGTTCTTAACGATTATAGTAACTGAAGGGGCACCAGGTGGATATCTTTCTTATGTACATTTCCGTACTTCTTTTGGGCCTGTAGGTAGTTTTTCACTACATTATTCCACTTACTTCAATAATTTTCAAATTGTTTGCAAGAGAAAGAAATATTGAATGAGTGATGAAAGGGGATGAGCAATTGCATACGATAAATTGATGAATTGGTTTCTGGTTTTCAGCTGTTCCCAATTATCTGTACAGCGACCGTCAATATGACGCTATATGTTTTCGATGCGATAATTATTCTTGTTTCATACCACAAAGAACCATACAGAGCAGTAACCAGCTTTCATAAGTAGCTACTCATTTGTTTGTGGCTTCGAAAATGTTTCTTTTATCACCACTAGATGTCACTGAACTCAATAGCTTATTTTCTGAAAGAACCTGGCAAACTGAAATTGTGCCAATTGTTCAGCATTTCGTATTAGCTGAAATATGATATTAAGAACCAATCATGAACTTGAATTTATTAGAATGTTTAAGAAACTGAGATATTGAGCTGAGATACATCTAGCGGCAAGGGAAGAAACTTCTGCGAAGCCAGAAAGAAATGCATAACTATTTATCAATGCATGTTATTTCTCTATATAGTTTTCTGTGTTCATAGTTAATAATTTTTCGAAACTGGTCTGTACTAGGTTTCTTCACTGTTGCTTATTGATGAGTAAATATGAACTGATCAACACACATCTAAAACAGCAAGAGCAGATTAAAAGATTCGCATGATAGCAGAACATTTATCAAATTTTTATAATATTTTTATTTTATTTTCTTTAAGAAATATACTGATTACGTTTGACCTAAATTTATTAAAACTGTCTCCGTTAACTCCAAAATCTGCCCTTTGAAAAGCCACACTATTCTCTCTTTCATTAATACCTGTTTATGGCCAGCTTAATTTAACATTCACCATTTGAAACATAAATCAACCTTGTGCATATTCATGGGGGAAATTCAGCGATGCTACCATCTTTCTCCCGCTCTGGGAATAGCACCCGGATGTTTTCACTAGGTTGTATTGTAAGTTAAAGCCTTTCGCCATGCGTGTGGTAGGCTGGGCAGAGCTAGCTAGTAATTAAGCAGGTATTTCCGACAGGAGCACAAGTTCTCGCATTGACGATCAAAACTTTCTCCAAGACAAAACAAAAGTGAGAAGAGGTGGGGATTCACGTTGAGACAAACTTTGCAGAAAGCTAAGGCAAACTTAGAGGACAAGCAAAACAAAGTTCTGAGTGAAATCAAAACGGAGGTAGAACTTCTGTGTCTGTGAAACCAATCCTGTCCATCTTGTTAGTGGTTTTGTAGACATAAAGAAGGCTTTTAGCAAATCGTATTACGTCTCTCTCTCTTTCTCTTTACTCTCTCCCAGTGTGTGTATGTATCCACGTGATGATTTATACGTGCGAAATGTGCAAGCTCTGTTTCAATGCAAAACAAGTAAGCCCTACAGTTCTACTAATAATCGTGAAGGCTACAGTCCCTTGATAGTTTCTCAGATACATCATTATTAATATTTATAAAATAAATTGGCAACACTGGGAATCGTAGTGCTTGGGGACCTGAATACGGACAATATGTTCCTATTACATTGAATAATATTTATGTCAAGATTGGTGTGCATACGTCAAATGGTATGGAATCAATTTGAAAAATTGAATTGTATTGAAAATAGGTTGGCAACACTGACAATTGAGGTGTTTGGGGATGGGGAACCCCACAGTATTTTTCTATTGCAGCGGATAATGTTTATGCTAATTTTGGTGCAGTTATGTCGAACGGAATGGAAGCAATTTGAAGAATTGTTTTTAATGAGTTGGCAACACCGACACAATACAGCAATCAAGACAATTTTGGCCGCTCTGAGCTAGTGTAGCCAAGATCTTTCTACGCCTTGTGGTTACTGGGATTTAATTTCTGTACACGAACAGACGGAGGAACCGCTGAGGGGCGTTATAAGACACCTTTTCTTCATAGTTTCGCTATCAATGGACCTAAAAATGCACTTCTGGAACACTTCAAAATAATTAAAATCATGATCACTCTTTGTCACCATCGAATACCAATTAACGACATTTTGTGGGCATTTTCAAGCAAGTTAAGAGTGTTTCTAAATGCTGCTTTGATAACTTAATAAAGAGAGGAAAATGGAGGCTGGAGGCAGAGAATCGAGGTGGTCTCAGTAAAAGCCCTTTGCTTCAAGGAAGTGAGAAATGAACACAATAAATCAGCCGTTTCTTACTCCCTACTGAAAGATTTCGATGCAAAAATGGATACACCGGTTTTTATTAGGGCGTGTTGTGCACAAAATACATACAAAGACCCTGTAGAGAAGTGATTAAAAATACACTTATTTAAAATATACAAGAAGAGCATTTTTTTTGCGGTGAAGAACACTTTCTCAGGTACCCAATTCTATGAGTAAAATATTCCAGACATCTCACATATTTTTATTTGAATATGTTATTGTAAAAAGGAACCCGAGTCACATTTATGAAGTTTCGAGAAAAACGAGTAAGGATATGAAGTATAGTTTCTTAGGGCTATCATGATACTGTTCTGGTAGTTGGATCAGGACCATTTGTGATGCAAAACATGCGTCTACCCTCAGAGAACCTGAAACAGGCAATAACTCAAAGCCACCAAAAAGTGACTCAGGTCCCTCTTTACAATAACATACAAAGGTTGGAGAGAAATTAATGGCAGTACATCCACTGATTAGATTGCTCAACCTGCGGACGTTTACATTCCATCAATGTAATCCCCAGCCATATTCATGACACGCTGCCACATTGCTGAAAAACGCTGGATACCAGTAGCAGTGCCCTTTCTATTGATGTTAACAAAAGAGCGTTATATTGCTTTCAGGATGGCGTCTCTGGTGGAAAGTTCTGTCCGATTAGTGGCTTACTTCAGTTAGATAAAGAGATCAAAGTCGCAGGGGCTTATACCTGGGGAGTATGGAGGCCAAATTGTCACTCGTAAGAGTGTCACGTCGCGATTTTTGAACCTCTGTAAAATGATGAGGCATCCATTGGGATGCAACTTTGCGGACCCAACATACATGCAACACTGTAGTGTGCGTGCTTACTATCTCTGCGGCTAACTCTCTCGCCGTCCAGCGCCGATCCACCTCCAGAAGTGACGGAATCAACCCAATGTATGAGACAACGAGAACAGGACGCTCTGCTCGTGGCGAGTCGTCCACGCTCTCACGTCCTTGTCGGAACGCTGCTACCAAACAAGCTACGATCCAATATGTCAAGGCTTCATTGCCACAGACTTCTTGGAGACCCGCATGACATTCCCTCGCCTTTTTGTGACGAACTACCTCAATCTTAACCCATGCACGCTGTTCCAACTTCGAAAATATAGTTTTAAGGTGGTCCAATTTCACAAGACCACTTCAAAACTGCGCCTCCGTAAGTCTCCATGCACTGCACTAGCAACACAGAGTACGTTGAGTAGCTCAGCATTTCCACTCTCTTGTTTATGTGTGATGTGGCGATTGTGTTGCCAGTACTTACTATCCGACCCTCGTATTTAATTAGAAAATGGATGTTCAGTAATGAAGCCCATTGGATGACCTCATAACTAGGAACAGTATAATTTCTCGAATAAAGGTGTTTATAGTTCTTGTGTGAAAATGTTAAAAATCGTGAATACAAGGTAAAATTTCTTGAGTAGCTAAAATAGTAAATAATTGTTTCGAATGGCATTTTAAAACTTTAGACATAAACTTTTGCTGCGAAATTTTCGGTGCCATGACATTTTACGTGTTCGACTTGTCTTCACAAAGCCTTTCATCGCGAATACCGCTCGACGTACAACATAAATGCCCTTGTGATCATGTACTTCGTATTTATCCCGCTAGATGGCAAACTACCAGGTATGTAAATATGAAACCGGAATTTGAGCATAGACGGCGTTAGCTGTGACTGTGGTTACCGTAAAACTGCGTCCTTGGCATCACTTGCTTGTTTCGACTGCTGATAACGATTTGCAACTCACAACCAGACAAGTTTCATGTCATAGTGTAGTGTTTAATAGCGTTGAACATGGCGCAATTTGTACCTACAAACTACGATGTGCGAGCAGCATTGATTTTTTTTGTTACCATTTGAAGATAACTGCTGCAGAATCGCATCGCATGCATGTCGAAGCTTACTATGATCATGCTCTTGGTAAGTCACAGTGCTATGTGTGGTTTACAAAATTTTAAAGTTTCCGTACGTTTAAAAGGCATGGACAAGATTCAGAAGTGGGAAAATGGGTTACACATGCATTCACTGAACGACAGCAGGAAAACCGAAAAACCACTTGCGAAATTCTGCTCGCCAGATACAAAAGGAAATCATTTCTCCATCGAATTGTGACTGGTGACGAAAAGCGGATCAATTTCGAGAATCCTAAGCGTAAAGGATCATGGGTAACTCCAGGAGAACCGGCGACATTGACTGCAAGACCAAATCGCTATGGACGGAAGACAATGCTTTGTGTTTGGTGGGATCAGAAGGAAGTGATCTATTATGAACTGCTGAAACCTGGTGAAACGGTTAATACCCAACGTTACCGACAATAAATGATCGATTTGCATCAAGCTTTGAGTGAAAAACGACCAGAATATGACCAAAGACAACATAAAGTGATTGTGCTTCACGATAATGCACCCTCCCACACAGCAAAACCGGCCAGGGAAACGATTGCGACGTTTGGCTGAGAAATCCTTCCGCATGCGGCTTACTCACCAGACTTGGCCCCTTCCGATTTTCACTTATTTGCATCCATGGGACACGCACTTGCTGACCAGCGCTTCACATCTTACGAAAACGTAAGGAAATGGCTTGATGACTTGTTTTGCAACACAAGAGGCACAGTTTTTTTGGTCTGGCATCCACACATTGCCGGAACGATGGCTGAAATGTATCGCTAGCGATGGCCAATACTTCGAATAAAATAGTTCTTAGAATTGTCATCCAATCACTGTGTCTTTTCTGTACATAAATTCCGGTTTCATATTTACGCACCTGGTATGTTCACAAATTTGCTGCCATCTATTGAAGATTCAGTGTACTACATTCTAATATTCTCCGTGCTACGCGAGTCCGATGATAGATTTTTAAAGACGAACTATATATAGTTTTTTCTTTTGTTTTGATAATTTTTTTGAATGTATTAATATAAATTATGTAATGCTTGAGTAGAGCTCAGAATTCGTGGATGGAAGCAAAATGTCAAGATTTCATGAGTATTTCGTGAGTTAAAAGCAATTAACTCATTGCTTAATACGATTTCTTAAGTGTTTAAAATTTTAGCGAGTTGCTAAATTCTCGTCCCCCTACTCATATGTAATGTTTTCAGAAGTGGAAGCGACAGATGCTACTGGCGAAATACAAACTACAACAAGACCACGAAACTAGCGCTGTATGGGACAGTTCATTGTAAATCCGTTCACTGAGCCAGATTATGTATAGCACTGATATATGTTTGAACATGGCAGTACCCAGATAATATATGCGGCATGATGTGCTTTATGAGCTCCATCAGGGACATTGAGCGATAGTAACAGCAGAAAACATGAATGGTCCATTCCTTGATGTCAGCAAACTCCTCTGAGAAATCTGTTGATTCAATGATGCGGTGGTTTAATGTGGGAACAAAATTAATTCAGCGTTTTTGGAATCCTGATTATTTATTCAACGAAAGGAAAACGGGACAGAAGTTGGGAAAGAGGGGATCATCTCGGATTTCCTGGACGTTGGAGTACCCTAACCTATGTTAAATCAAACACCACAGCTCATGGAGTAGGCAAGAAATAGGAATAACAAGCAGAACGACTCCCTGCAAAATTGTCCCAACTTTCTTGCCATTCGTCAGATATCCGGACATGAAATCAGATACAAAAACGTATATGTTGAAAGATTAAGAATAGGTGTCTTGAATTTCATCATTCTCTCCAGGAACGTCATTATAAGAAACTGGTATTAAATAAGAAATGATCAGATATTGGCGTTAACTGCGTGAAGAAAGACTTACTACGGAATGTTAGCAAGTGTGAGCGCTCAGAGCCGATCGAAAACAGGTACAATATCACTTCTTGAATACAGATACAATGGTGGAAGCAATTTCCATGCAAAAATGAGTGTTTGACAAGAAGAAGCATTTAGATGTTCACCTACTCATGGCTACAGAGAGGAACTGGCTTAACGTAAAGAAGTAAAAGATTGATATAATAGGGAATAAAAAATTCATATATTTCAATATGATGAGCATACTGATACATTTCCAATCAACAGTGGCACAAAACACGATTGTAAAATAAGATACCAGTTTACATGTAAGTGCAAAGAGCCTTTGTGTTATTTGATTCCTGGTGAGGACATAAAAATCGTACCCATTTAGATGAGAATTGGGATCAAATGGAACAAAATATTGCCAACATCTTGATGCGTATTTTTCCAGCCATAAGGTTTCCGTATAATTCGAAATATAATTGATGTTGTAAGTCTACAATGTGGAATACCACAAATGCTGTTATATAACCACCATTTCATCATCAAACTTCTCTTTGTGATATACAATCTACTTTCTGCAACCAAAGTGCAAGTATATGCTGCGATATGCTTGGCAAATGACAGGTTATGATATTGATACGCTTATATCGCCGTTTAGTAATGCAATTAGTGCAGCTTTTGATATAGCGTTGTGGCAATGCGGACATGCTGTTGGATGTGAAACAGCGGTTCTTGTTAAATGCGCATATTGTTCAGTTTCACCTTGCTCTGACCAGCCTTGCACTTTGAAGACTGAATAGCTGTGGTACACTCAGGTCAGTATGAGATCATAATGTTTGTGTGTCAGGGAGCTTAATTATTTTACGCATATGTTTTGTGGCACTGTTGATGGGAAATGTATCATCAGTATGTTCACCACATTGGAACATGTGTAGTTTTGATCCTTACTACATCGGTCTTCTTTACAATATACAAGTTCCTCTCTTTCACTATCATTAGGTGTATCTTCTGGTGAGAAGCATAGTTTTGCATGAGAATGGCTTCCATGATTGTTCCTGCAATCAACGATTTACACTCTACGAAAGTTTGCAATTGGATCTAAGCATTCGAGTTTGGGTACGTACCTTGTAGAGATGAAAATATCGTGTGTTACAATGTAATGAAATTATATATATATATATATGAGATAATTATTATATCGTAATGTTCCCTTTAGTTTTGATTTGGTAGAGTCAAAGATACACGGGATTGGTTTTTAGCCCTCAACCCTTTATTTACATACAAGAACAAAGTTAATAAAATTACCGTCCCGGAGAATACAGTTTAGTTATCTGAGTATAAATGATTAAAGATGTCTTATTAAAGAGTGATCAGTTTATGGAAAATAGGATGACACCAGTTCCTTAGCAAGCTGCGTGTCGGGAAGTTGTACCAGTTCCTTGGCGAACTGCGTACGGAGAATATTAAGGTAAGAGTACACACCAGTTCCTTGGCGAACTACGTGTGCGGATGACACCAATTCCTTAACGAATTACGTGTCAGGTGGTTGTACCAGTTCCTTGGCGAACTACGTACAGGTTAAGTTAGGATTTATGTGTGAGAGTGCACACTAGTTCCTTGGCGAACTACCTGTGCAGGATAGTACCAGTTCCTTAGCGAACTACGTACTAGGATGTTCCAGTTTCTTAGCAAACTGCGAACGGTTGAAGGAGAGGAGCTGACCACCCGGGGGAAACGAGTGATGGCTCTTGCTCTGTGCAGGTCCTTTTTAAAGGTGAATGTACGGGTGGTTCCTCTTGTTTCTCCTACTTGACTCCAGCTCCCTCTGTCTTCCGTTATTTGCTCCATCTGGTGTTAGTTTGAGGAGTTTATCGTCGTCTGCTCCAATGTGTATGTATTATTTGTTTACTTACATAACCACACGTTTGTTCTATAAACATGTATGTTATTGTCTTTACAATGTCCACGTGTTCACTATACACGCTGGTCATTACGATATATCCAGATAACAATGGATACAATGGAATACTACACTCACTTGTCAACACTAACTCGAAGTCGGCGAAGTTAACCTCTAACTCACGGACGTTGGGTTGATCCCGGGATGGCCGAGGGGTTAGTGCGCTCGCTTTCTATGCGCGAAATCACGGATACCAGTTCCACATGGGTCCATTGAATGGAATGGGTTGAAGCCTACTATACAAAAAAACCTGTGGGTCGCGTCCTTAGAATCCCATGAGCTCGTTTAGTATTCAAACGAACGGACGGTGCGATACGTTCTCTTCCACTCATTCCTTTATCTTATGAAACACTTCATGAAAATTACGTATGTAGGGGAGAGCGTTGTACCTTGTTGACAGTATACCTTGTGACACCTCGTATAACTTAAGTTTAGTGGTACCTGGCGAGTCCTCCCAAAATTAGTACCACTTTGCGAAGCAGAGTAGCATCAATGCGAGTTTCGTGTTTTGAGGAGAAATTGTGTTTGTGAGAGCGAGAAGTTTGATTTGTTGATGCAAAAGTAAAATTGAGGGCCATCAGTTGAGCTTGTCTCTAGTGTTAACAAGTACGAGTACTTTCCTGTCGACAGTCATTGGATTTCCTATAATAAGTAGAATAAGCATGAATCTACGAGGTTTCATAATATTGTAACACGTAATTAGCCATATTTCTTAATGAACAGAGGGTCGTGTACCTTGTGTCACAACAGTATCATGTAGCTTGTGGCACCTGACAACGTTACCACAGTAAAGCATAAGACATTTCAAACAAGTTTCTTGTCTTAAGGTTTAGCATAAAAGACAATAATACCACACAGCGAAACATGGAAGAAAGATGATACAATAGCCTCAGTCGTGGCATAAAAATGGTTTGCAAGCCATTAAATTTGGAATCAATAGCGTGATTATTTCTCGACACGGGCTATATTTTGTTATCCACAGAAAATATACATTGTTTCAATGATTTGAACTATATCTCATTCCAGCTGCCACAAGGTACATGATGCTTATCGCAAGGTACACGATGCCTGTCACAAGGTACACGAGCACTTTGTACCATGTTCCACTGTGTAACATTACCTTTTATTATTTCTATGTAATTATTAAGACGAGTCAGTAAGTTATCATCTGACTGCATATGTTCATAAGACATTGAAGTATTGATTGAATGCCAAAATGTCACAAATCTCAAGTGAACACTTCAGTTATACTTGCCTGCAGGATGGCCGAGCGGTCTGCGGTGGTAGGCCATCGGCTCGAAGGTCTCGGGTTCGAGTCCTGGCAGGGACATGGATGTGGATTTTAACAGATAAAGGCGAGTCGTGACGGGCCGAAGTACAAAGTTACTAGACTGGCCCATATAAAAATTAAGTTTACAAAGTTTCAGTTATACTTACAAGTTTAAAAAGTGTCACACGGTACAACTTCCCCCCATATATAAGAACTCTAAAACATCGTAAAATAACACAATGTTATGTGCACTCTAGCGTTACCTAAGGTTGTAATGTCTAACCAAAGACACACTAATTTCCTCTCTGGTATTTATGAATATTGTGAACGTAATTGTGCGACGTTAACCACCAAATAACTAGTCACTTCCGATCAGTTAATAGGGAATCAGACATTTTTCTGTACTTGAGAGAGATTGAAACAGTTGAACATCATCACACACATGAACCCTCGTTTAATTTCCGCTCTTCCGCTTCAGGTATGGCCAATGACTAGTAAAATCGAATGAAACACAATAGGACAAGGAAATAACGATGTATCCATGCATTTCTTGATTCATGTGGGTAATCACGCATTCACACATTCACCACGTAATCAAGAGCATACATACACCATGCTTTCTCTCACATATTATATCCTCTTCCTCCACGCTAAACACAGGCCACACATATTCACGGCCAAAAGCAGAGAATACCGTAGCTGCCTCATTTAATTAACGTTGCGGGTTCTCTTTTTGGTTGTAATTAAAATTGTATTAGATTCCAACAGCGTGTCTTTATACCTTTATATAACTATAAAATACAGAAAATCTCTCTCTCTATGCGTCGTCATGCAAGAAATAAACCGGTATGACGTAGCAGTCTGAACCAATATAATTTAGTTAAGAATTTACACCATTTTCACTTTGATTGCTGTCGGGCATAACGATGTTGGTGTTCAATTTTATTTAGTTGTTTGTTTTATTGCATTGAACTAAACGAACGTGGCGAGCGAAACTGGTATATGATACGTTCAGCACTTTCCTTTTTACTTGTACGAATTGTACTCCAAGATTTCTGGATTAATGATAACGATATTTCGTAGAGAGATAGTGGCTGTATTGGGTAAGCTTTAACAGATTTTCGATTAGCGAACTGTTGAGTAGTTTTCCAGAAAAAAATAGTTTCAACTTCGAGGCTAAAGTCAACTCCTAACAACATTCAATAAAACGCATATGTAATGCATAGCGATACATAAAAATGGATGCATTAAATTAAAAATTACTTTCGTAGAGCTGATTTGTATTAATTAGAGGTGGGCGGAATCGGATCCCGAGAGAACCGAGAACTGGATCCTAAACGAACCGGTTCTCAGGGAACCAAGTATCCAGTTCTAAGATCCAGATTCTGATCCTCGGTTGCAAGATCTAGATTCTTACCTCGGTTCCAAAATCTTGATCCGAATACCCGATTCCAAGATCTAGATCCTTGGTTCCAGAATCCGGATACCAGAATCCTCTTTTCCAACATTATAAGGTACATGGTCTATTCTGATTGAGTAATGTGAATCCATTTATTTATCCCTTGTATCAATATGGAGATCTGAAAGATAGTGTAGTAAGTGCGAATAGAAGGAACGAAAAAATGATGAGTACCACAATATGCATGGGTGAAATGATGAATGGAGTGTGTGCGTATGCTCCGCAAGTCGGTTGTGAGGAAGAAGAAATGATAGAATTCTGGGAGCATTGTACCATAAACTTCGCAGCGTACCCCCGACTAAAAGAGCAATTGTGGGCGGCGACGTGAATGGACATGTAGGCAGAAGCAGATAAAGCATTGAGAGGATCCATGGTGACTGGAGTGTGGGAGATAGGAACGAAGAAGGAGAAAGAGTAATAGACTTTGCAACGGCATTCGATCTGGCGATTTACAATAACTTTTCCCAGAAGAAGGAACATCTTTTAACTTACAAGAGTAGTGGAAAAGAAAGTCAAATTGATTTCATCTTGTGCGGAAGACAACATCTTAAGAAAATTAAGAACTGCAAGGTAATAAATGATGAAAGTGTGGTCCCATAACACAGAGTGGTGAGTATGGACTGGGAGTTTTGCAGGTAGAAATAATAGGAGGCCGTGACATGGAGAACCCAAAATTAGATGATGGAGACTGAAGGAAGAGGTTATTGTTCAGGTAAGAGGTTATCGAAAGAATCAATCTGCAAGAAGAGGATTTGCAAAAATGGTGGCGTGTGAACAGTGGGATCGTGCTAACGGAAGCATGGAAGACTTTGGGTAGAACTTCTGGAAAACTGCTCCCCTTCCCTACAGGAAAAGAAATCCCCGAAGTTACAGCAAACAGGAATAACAAATGTATCCTGCAAAATATTGACATCATAGCAAGAATGAGAATAAAACAGTTTTAATTAAAAAATATGCCTATGACTCACTAAAAAAACACTTTTTAAAAAGTAATCGAATATTAACTAACTGATTGAGTTAAGAAATCTAAGCAACGTTGAAAGTATAAAAATTAATAATTTAAACAGATTTGTTCTCAAGAAACGTAAGATTAAACATTTTGTTCATAAATATTGTGGAATAATCTAACTTTAGAGACACTTTTACCTTCTAGTGAGAATAAGAAAGTACTCACTTATAAGATAACCATGTTCGTCAAAGAGTAAAAGCATGTTTATTGTAGAATTGGCGTGGCAAAATTAGAACTTCAATTTCGTTAAATTGTGATTTATATTAATAAGAAGCTTTGCTGTAAACGGAAGCAAAGGGATTTTCCACTGACGAATCGAGGCGATAAATGGATCGCTGAAGTGTTATTTGTAATGTGGAAAAAGCGGGTTAATTCCCTGGCGCCACGTGGATCAGGTTTACCTGGTACCTCACTTCCATGTTTTCTCGAAGAGAGGGAAATACTGTCTTGACACAATATTTACAAAACAATTATTTTTGATGTGTGCATATTCTATCTCACAATGTTCGACTAGCAAATTATATTTTACGGAAACTTTATCCACCTTGAGCAGGTACAACTGATTTTCTCGTGTTATATAAATGCATCAGTGCTGTCCAGTGAGCTCTATATTTAACGATACTGGAATGCTCGATCAATGTTTGCAGTTAGACCCCAGGGCAAATAGTTAAATTCGATCATCCACTTCCAGCCTAATCCATTATGCACCAAATTTTCAATCGTAACTTACACGCTTGTCATCATTGTGTCCCTTTTGATATACATATTAATCCTTGACTTATGAGCAGCGACGGTGTCAGGGTAAAAAAAAAAAAAAAAAAAAAGCGGGAGGTTACAAGATTTCATTTGAAAAAGTTGTAGGACTGACACAAGTTTATGACATTTGTATAAAATAAACAGTACTGATAACACTTGGAGCTACAAGGGTGTTGAGGTAGCTTTGTGGGCTTCAGCTCTCCATAGGCTCGTCCTACAGCGCCGTCTCTGGTTATGAGACACGGAAATACACATATAATAATACATTCTATAAACTTTTCTCCCTATCTCTTTCGGTGACAATTAAAACTCGAAGCAGATTGAAGTTCTTGGTTTGGAGCAAGGATGTTGTAATAAAGGATATGCGATTTTGTCAAGAACATGAAGCCAAACGTCACGACTTAGTCCCACCCAGTTAGCCCACTTACTCCAATCAAAAACATTGTTCTCGACTAACAAAGATAGCAACAAGTTCTGTAGCTGTCCTATAACCAATCAGGTGTGTCGCCTTGATCGATGGGCAGTTGTTTTTTGGCTTCACTCTTTCGCTGGGCATGAAATAGTTATAAGCAAATCCTCTATTAAATATATCCTTGGTTTGGAATTACCCTGTATAGAACATTGAAGAAAGAGATGGTGTGTTACAGAGTTTTTCTCTGTTTTCGTAATATTAAATTTAAAATTATTATGTGTGGCATAGAAGAGGAGAAACATACATTTGATTTATTCTCTACGTAACTACATACAGCTCCATTCCCTTCATTTTAATTGAGAATTTTGCTATACTTTTCTGTCTTTTTCTTGTGTTTGTGTGTGAGTAGCGGGCGGGAGAGCGAGACAGACAGACACATACACAGAGAGAGAGAGAGAATAGAAGAAAGATAAAAGTCTTCTCCATTAACGTTTTTTGTTTCTAGTTTTGATGAAACCAAATTCCCGGAGGACAGGTCATTACACAAACTCAGGCAAACATATTCTCTTACCGCCTGCTTTATTGATTCAATATTAAGGTCATGCATACACTAACGTAAAGAAATGCAAGCAAAAGAAACGAAAGAGGATTCTGCCTTCGTTTCATGAAACAGTACATCTCAAGTGTCATTGGTTGGCTCAGCAATACCAAAATTTTCTATCTCGTTGTATGAAGCTGCACATCATTAAAATAAATTACATTATTGTTATTATTTTTAGTGTTCTGTCTGAATTTAAGTTTATGATCCGGAGGTACCTCGGCAAGGTGAACCTGTGGTCGTTTCTTTCTATCGGATGGAAATGATGTTTAGGCTCAAAAGGGAGAGCCTGAGTTTATAGTGGGTTTCGATCGGCCACGTTTAATGTAATCTTACTGAGAATCGAACCCGGGATCCCTTGGTAAAAAGAAACAAGCGAGACATCTCGTAACTGAAAAATAACGGTCTATTGATGGAAACTTTGTTTTGATACTAGTATGGTAGGTAAGCCAATGGGTTTCCAGGTTCCCAATTAGCCAGGCCAATTAGCATTTTAGTGTGTGTATTATATTGTTGGTGCCATATGATACTTGAATGATATAGAATCCAGAAAACAAAGCGCCTAGATCCGATTGGAAACTTTTGACAAGCCATTGTATGACATGACGACTGTGCGAAGCTTGTATTATTGTTTCAAGATGAGAATAAATTGTTCAATATAATTATTTTAGTTTGCGTATAAAATTGTGATGTATTTGACAGAAGTTCGGTTCGGGCTCTCTCACGATTTTCGTTTCTTTTCTTAACGCGAATTGTAAAGACATTGTTCAAATTGTGGTTTTCGAATAGGAACCCAAGGTAGTCCACGCTGCAAAAGAAAAAAAAGTGGTACTGTAATTTAGTACACTTATTTCTGAATTTTTATCCAATGTAGTTATAGTGTGATATTACGTGGATCTACATGGACCTTCACTACGTGGACCAACTTTGGAAAGGATGGACTACGTGTTGTAATAATACATGGTTTCAAAAAATGTTCTATAGTTGTAAAGTCACTGTACTTTTTCTCCAACTAAATATAAGGTTTCGAAGTAGAAAAATCCAGATACAATTGCTCAAAATTTCAAACTTCTAGCGCTTACTACAAAGTCATAATGAATAATTAAACCTTAAGTGTACAACCTCTATTTCACCTTCCTTACAAAGAAAAATAATTTTCTTTAAATTGAGCAAACTATTTACGTAATTCATGTGCATAATACGTAGTCTCCGGATTGAGACGAACACATTTTTAATTGTTCCCAAAATTCAGTGCACGAACGCATACAATAATACCTTGTATGAGTTGAGGCTAGATTATTTATTTTAATGCTTTGCTGTCACGGTGCTGTAGCGACAAACGTCAAAATGGCGTCTTGTCTGGACAGAGTGCACACGGCGTGGTGGGTAGGGACTTTCCTACCACCCCAATTACCCCCTAACAATCCCCAAAAGATTTCCGGCATGCCCCCTAACCATGATCACCTTATAATCCCATCCCCGTCGTCGACTGTTGTAAGACTATTTAGACCGTGGGCCAATACCTGAAAAGCTCCTCGACCCATGAGGGGTAACTGAGCTTTGGTGTCTTGGTTGGGACTGCCTGTTTGATTACATATAAGAGAAAACATAAAGCCAAAGTAGCCCTATGACTTCATCAGACTTGCGCAAATAGGGTCATTGTATAGGGACTGTATCTCGGCAATGAATCGGCTAAATTATGTCATTTTTTCATGTTTTTTTCTGGTTTAAATAGACCACTAAATTTGTATATAGATCGATCTGAGTCAATGGACGTGGCTTACCATGGACCTGTGACGTCATCATTGGCGTAATGTGACAATCTTAATACCTTATTTCAACATGCACTTCACCAATAACCGACTTATTTTAATTCATTTATTTTTAAGTGGAACTTAAATCAAATACCGTTAGTCATTTTTAGTTAGGATGTTTGGATCACCTGCTTAGGTATACGCAAGTGCTTTGCTTCAAATGTTGGCAACAAATACGCACATGCTATTGCAACTATAGCTGTAGGAAATATATATGGCATTTGAGAAGTATGTTTTACAGGGGGCCAAAATGCCCAAAAGAATCAAAAGGCAAGTGGATGCGTTTCGTTACAGATACATATGACCAGAGGAGGCCATTGCCGGTCAGAAGTGGGAGGCAAGTTTGCCTTCGAATATTTGTATAAGTATAAAATATGTTTGATGCATCTTTTAGTCGAGTTTTCAATAGTGGGATTACATACATTACAGGATATTCTTGTACAGAATTTATAATAAATACGGCCTATTAATTACTTTTTTTAATGGCTGAAATGTAATCTCATGTATGTTTGTGGGCGAACTGAGGGATTGTGATCAGTTATGGACTGTTTGTTCTTACATTTGTTTTTATATATTTTGGCCTATTTTATACTTCAATACACATTTTGGTGTATTCTCTCCCCGCATACAAATTTTACAAATTGTTTTAATTTCGTGTTCAAAAAATACGTTCAAACTTCGGCATAGTTTTTTAAAATTTCTTTGTAATTTAAAAATATATACAAATAAATCCTCGCCGTTGTGTTTTTACAACTTTGTTTGTTTATCGAAGTTCAAATTTTGCGATGATATAACATCGTGTAATACAGAAAGAAGTTTTTCACGTTATAAAACTTTTCTACCTGACAATCAACTATTTGAAAATCTGGAAATGTAAAGTGCTCTACATTGTAATGCCAGGAAGAGGTTCTCCCCTTGTAATCAGAAGGACACCGGATGCCGGCCATTCTGACTAAGAATTTTCCCGGTTTCCCTGCCATACCTGGGGAGTGTTAGGATGATGCTTTGAATGAGGCCAGGAGGGCCGACGACGCCTTTTAAGCATTCTTCTTCCTCTTTGTGTTGTTGTTGCCTATGTCCGGCGTAAAACACATTAGCTGAAATCAGGCTGTATCTGGTTTGTAAGTAGCAGTAACGGTTCATTCTTTTTCCAGTTTTTCATGTAACGTATATGCATTATTCACAATTTATTCTAAAACTACCAAATTTTATACATTTTCAGTTTTTCTCAGCTACAGCACTGTCTGTCACTGTATAACACTAACTGGAGCACGTAGTACTTTCTGTGTAATGAACTTACTAGTTTTTTAATGTAGATTGTCACTTTTTGTTAATATTAAACATATTTTAGACACATTTTTTTTACATTTTTAAACACATACCAGGTGTATGCATAAGTTTTTGCCGTTTTTTTAGTAAAGAAAACACGTAATTTTCAAGGGAAATTAATTTTGTTTTATTCAAAATATTGACCATCGGCTTCTACATATTTCGCCCATCTTTCAGGTAATTGATGCACATACACCATGCCAGAAAAACTGCTTGTCTTTTGCGGCAAACCATTCTTCGAGCCATTTTCCAACGTCTTCGAAATTGCTGAAGTGCTGCTCTGCGAGCGCGTGCCCCATTGATGCGAAGAGGTGATAGTCAGATGGCGCCAGGTCTGGGGAGTACGGCGGGTGCGGAAGGATGTCCCATCCAAGCGATTTCAAGGTGTCTTTCACTGGTTTTGCTGTGTGAGACGGCGCATTGTCGTGTAACACAATCACTTTACCATTTCTTCGGGCCCGTTCCGGTCGTCTTTCGATCAATGCGTGATATCAATTAATCATTTGTTGGCGATAGCGTTGTGCATTAACGGTTTCGCTGGGCTTCAAGAGTTCATAATACACAATACCGCTCTGGTCCCACCAGACACAAAGCATGGTCTTCTTGCCGAAGCGATTTGGCCATGGTGTTGAAGGACCGGCTTCGCCAGGTGAAAGCCACGATTTTTTCCGCTTCGGGTTTTCAAAATAAACCCATTTTTCGTCACCCGTCACAATTCGATACAAAAAGGATTTTCTTTCGTGGTGTTGAAGCAGCATTTCAATAAGTGACTTTGCGATTTTCCATTTGACGTTCATTCAAATCGTGTGGGACCCATTTACCCAGTTTATTGATCTTCCCCATTGCTCGTAAACGTCTGCTGATTGTTTCTTGTGACACATTTAATGCTTTTGCCAATTGCTGTTGAGTTTGATTTGGGTCATCCTCCAATAACACCTGCAATTGCTCGTTTTCGCACTTTTGTGGTCTACCAGAGCGCGCACTGTCTTTCACATTGAAATCACCACTTTTAAATTGTCGAAACCATGTCTCACATGTTCTAATCGATGGAGCGTGTTCACCATATGTTTCTACCAGCACACGATGACTTTCAACAGCCTTTTTCTTTCGATTAAATAAGAAAAGCAATGCGTGCCGCAAATGTTCTTTTTCAGGCACAAACTTCGACATGATCACTGAACGATAAAACAAAGACGCTAGTGTTTGGCGGACTTGTGTGTGTTTGTAGTTTAATGTCAGACGAACAAAATGACGTATGTGTCAAGTAGTGCTGTTCAAACCGGTTTTTTGAAAACCGAAAACCGGTTTCAGAAAAAGTTGAAATTTCAAAAACCGGTTTTCGGTTTCGGGTTTTGAAAACAGATTTTCGGTTTCGGTTTTCAAAACCGGTTTTCGGTTTCGGTTTTTGAAAACAAATTTTCGGTTTCGGTTTTCAAAACCGGTTTTCGGTTTCGGTTTTTGAAAACAGATTTTCGGTTTTCAGTTTCTAAAACCAAAAATTGGGTTTTAAGTACATACATTACATTTATTATTAATAAAAAGCGAAAAAAGCAAAATGCCAACAGTCTAGCTATTCAGCGTATGAATTGGATTGCAGTCCATGTTTTTCTGATGGCATCAGTTTTGTCAACATTACTAAGAAGAAAAAAAAA